>JBBPRA010000744.1:0-14391 GCA_038092775.1 Boletus rubescentipes
TATCATGCATCGACGCATCGCCATCTCGTTCCTTTCAGCATTACACCCAAATGTTGCATCAAAGCGCCCGTCCCCATGCAACCTTACTTAGTAAGTCCCCTACCACCTTCAACTGGACGCATCGAGTGCGACGCACCCACTTGCTGTTGCCACCAGAATCGCCGGTACGTCCTGCACGCTCATCTCGCTCATCTGTATCGTAGGTTCGATTTGATCTTTACGCTCCTATCATTCTCCCATTCGCACCGTATGAGGGACGGTAATCCAGAATCGATTCCATTTCACGGGTGCGGTCTTTCTTCGTTGAAATGCTTTCGTGGTGCAACAAGTCCGCCGGAATTAGCGCATGAACAATGAGCAACAAATAAATAAATATACAATACAAACAAATAAAACTTTCTTCATTTGGGAAAAAGTTCCTGCAGGTCGTTTGACAGAGACTGGTACGTTTCCTGCTGGCAAAAACCCTCCCCCATCCCCCACTTCGTGGAAGTCAGGGACTCTCTGGGGCAACGTCCTCAAGTCCTGTCGCGGGGACGTAGTCGTGGTTACTAGTAGCCCGAGAAATCGTTCTGGCAGAGGTAAGGGTGAACGCGGGTTTGTCAATTCTGGGGTTTTGGCACAAAAGGGGAGCCAAGAAGGGGCACAGCCACATACAGTGACATGATCGAGTCGCCGTGATCTTCCGACAACAAAACTGCCACAGTGCCAGCTGAACTCACTCCATGATGTTCAACGCCGCTCATTCATTCTTCAGGATGCGACGCTGATCACACCATGCCATAACTAACCCAGACCCTTTCTGGGACTTCTAGGTACGTCTCAATCGCCGGTGTTCGTGTTTTATCTCACAGACGTCAATACGATGAATAGGCCTGCGACTCTGGTCCACGAGTCTCCTGAACTCGGGCATTTTTACGGGCCCGTTCCAAGTCGGTCGTGTTGGCTTGGCGCACTTGCTCTGAGCTTGACACAGTTCGATCCAAAGGGACCTTCGCTGGCAGACGAGGTAACAACACAACAGGTGAAAAAGCTAGCCATATACTTATTACTAATACAATTTGTTACAGAGGGGCGATATCTTCATATGATGACAATATTAAGCACAACGGCCGTTTGTGACTATTCTTTCCGCATGAGCCACGTAAATACAAGACAGTACTGGGCGGCCCGCGGCACTACCAAGATATCAATCCACCGTCAAGACCAATGGTGCGATAGTCCCCTTACTAGTAAGTATTGTTGGGCTTGTTGAAAGTAGTAACACGTGGTGCTTGCGAGCACCGCGGCGGTCTCAATACGCCGTTACTAATGACAGGTAGTGTGCAACTGTACCCATACATAGCGGGTATGGTTGCGATGTCGAGTTTTCACGCAACGGAGTTGTCCGTGCGGAACCATATCGACCACGGTAGCAATCAGTCAAAACTCGAGGGCGAGCTACGCTGATGCCAGCGAGTGCGGGAAGTGGCGCGAAAGAGAAAAGGCACTGTGCCACTTCCCACCGCTCAGCCAAAGTCCGCCGTCAGAAGTATGTATCGCGGCCGCCGATGATGTGCGTCAATGCTGCATCATAATAACTCCAAGATATCGTGTCTTTGACCTAATCCAATTCCTTGGGAACAGTGCAGCCAGCATCAAAACAAGCCATCTAATGAACCATGTTATCCTAGCGATGCTTTATCAAATGCGACTCGACAGTCGAGTGCATTAAGCCTCAAGATGAAACTCTTTCTACGCAATATGACATCATATAACCCGCATTCTTGAAGGAGATGGCGCAGATAACTATGGCAGGTTTCGACGGAGCTGAACCGGACCTCTTCCCGTACGGATTTTAGATGCTAAGAGATCGTCAGATGTTGGATGACGTCATCGCAGATATCCGTAAACTGCAAGCACCAAACTTTTAATTTCGAGCTAGTGACTGAACAATCAGATTGTTGTCCAAGATACATGGCGACCAGGAATAGGACCACTATCCGCAGTCGCGGAGCGATCATCGCAGACTTGGACATGTACAGAGGTGCGATTTTGACCAAACCTACTCATATCGTGGCATTCACGCCCGGAGAACGGACTTGCAGACGAACGTTTCTAAAATCCTTGTGAAAAGGTATCCATCGACCATAACAAGCCCACATGAGCTGGTCTGTTTGTAAGTCTTGACTCAGCATACTGACATCCTAGACCTTAAATATGCTGCTTGTTCTCTGGGTGTCTGGTAACCAGCCCTCTACTTCTTTCTGACGTCCCTCTTTGTCAAAGAATGTCACTGGCTCCCATGGACCACAAGGACGCTCAAGAGGCCCCTTACAATTACCCGACCAGCGAAACAGTTATTCATGATGATCTATCACTCTCGGGCACGCTTACAGTCTCCTCCGACCATGAAAAATCCATTTCTTCACAAGTACTGCTTACTACATACCCGGAAGGCGGTTTGAGGGCCTGGTCCGTTGTAGTCGGCGTGAGTACACCTTCAACCACGTCATAGGACTCATTTAACCCACAAAAGGCTGCTTTTGTATCTTTCGCTACGTAAGTGCGTCTCCCTGCGACCCCCTGCCTGGGGATTTATTCATTGGCTTCAGTCTCGGTTGGGTTAATTCTTTTGGAGTAGGTCCTCTTAGCGCATCAGCGAGATTCAACATACTTATCGCCGTTGAGGTATTTCAATCATATTACGAGCAAGCTACTGTCATCAAGGAGTCTACTTCAAACATCGCTTGGATTGGATCGATACAGTACGGTTTTATCCGCGTCCCTGTATGTTTCCTGGAGTTTATACATGGTATAATTGATCAAAGATCATCCAAAGGCCTTCTTTGCAGGGTGGCTCCTCGACCAAGGGCACTACAAGGTCCCGTTTGCCATCAGTAGTGGACTTTATATCCTCTCACTGGTGAGACACTTTTATCATGTATCCTCTGTCCCAAGACGCTCAGAAACCCAAAGTTCCTCGTCGCCGAATGCAAGACGTACTGGCAATTTGTCCTGTGCCAAGGAGTAGCTACTGGGGTGAGTAATAAATAGTGTCCTTATTTTACGAACGTGAACCATGACGACGTTCCGAAGACTTTTGCCGGGATGCTGTTCGGTACTACTCCTACAGTAGTTTCTCACTGGTGTGAGTCATATATCAGTTGCAGTTGTCTTGCTGATAAGCTGCTTACAGTCCACAAGAGGCGGTCTTTCGCCCTCGGTGTTTTTGCGGTTGGATCGAGTGTCGGAGGCACTATACACCCGATATTGGTTCAACAACTCCTGAAAAGAATGAGTTTCCAGTGGACAATGCGGATCATGGCTTCTATTTTGGGGTTTGCCATTCTCATGTCTAATCTGGTTCGCCCTGCCCCCCCTGTCCCGCCTTGTATCGGATTCATGTTTTAAAAGCTTTTACGCACTCGACTACCACCTTCTAATGACAAGCGTGGTATGTTCAAACTTCAAGTGTTCAAAAATCCAGCGTTCAGTTTCTGCGGTGAATTTCATTGATTAACCCCATTTCACTTTTCACTCACATTAGACGCATCAGTTGTTGCATACAATTTTACATTCCTGGGTCTTTTCGTGCCACTCTCGTATCTAAACCTCTCGGCACAGGCCGCCAGCGTTGGACGCCCACCAAACTTTACATTTTACTTGATCTCTATCGCAAACAGTGCTTCCATGATCGGCCGTCTCGCGTCAGGATTCCTTGCCGACAAATTCGGACCCCTTAACGTGCTCATTCCGTTCACCTTCGTTGCGGGAATCGCGTCCTACATATGGCCGTATGTCGCGGCAGATGCGCGAAGTATCATCGTCATTTCCATCATCTACGGCTGTGCAACGGGCGCCTTTGTTTCTCTCCTGCCGAGTGCGCCGATCCGCTTGGGTAGGATGGAGGATGCTGGTAGCAGGTGCGCTTCGCATGCGGACGCATGTTTGGTTCCTTGTCCTGACCCGTCTTACAGGGTTGGCACGGCAACGTCCTGCATTGTATGGGGTTACCCTGTATCTCCACTCAATTTACTGACGCGATGTCATAGTTGTTTGGTTCGGCGGCCGGCCCGCCGCTTGCCGGTTTGCTTCAGACCGAGTCTGGGGGGTTCGTTGACGTTGGCTTGTATGCGGGTTCCGTCATCATGCTTGGCTGCGTGCTTCTTGCGATCACGCGACGTCTTGCACTGGGACAATGGTCGGGAAATTTTTGAAGATTCATGTGTTTGAAACCCGCCATAAAAGTGTAATTGCTAGAGGTGTAAGTGCTAACTCGCGACTCCACGTTGACCACGAGGGCTCCTCGAGACGATAAAATAACCAAGTAACAATTGTATTTGCCATATCTTGTATCTCGGGCCCGTACTGTCTGTTTTACATAGAATAGAATATTCGGAACTGATGTGAATCACGCGGCTTATTATACCAAGGTTACGATCTGAATCGGGCTCCGAGTCCCGGCAGGGAGCTAACGCTCAAGAAACCTGACTTTCAGAATCTCAGCTTTGTGTTCTTCTCAGCATGTCATGCCCAGGCCACAGTCGGTGATTCGACTACGCCAAACGAAGCGACAGTTCTACCAACTTGAAGGCACTCTCTGCCGGTGTGGCTGTTCTTCCAGTCGATCAACTTGCCGTGATAATAGTGGAAGCCAAGGACCATCCCACTCGTGTTTGTCTTGATCTCTCTTACCAAAACTTGAATGACGGGTCTAAAGATCGTCATCCCTGTCCAGGGGAGTAGCTGCGCCCCGTCACCAGACTGGGCGTGCGGATGAGGATATGGGAACTTCCACTTGATTGTTCCATGATCTGATAGGTAGCCCGAGTTCACGTTCAGCTTTCACATCCAGCAGTTCACATTCCCCGTGCCAGTGCCGGTGGCACGATCCCGATAGTTCCACGTCCTTTCGCTCCTTCTTCAATGTTTCAACAGCCATCCTGCGTGACTCACCTCCTACTGCGTCCTTTGAGATCATCTCAACTACACTGTTCTGGATCACAGACAGAAGGTCGACATACAAAGTAGCTCTGCCAGCATGGGTACTAAATCAGAATAACCATCGTTTGGCTAACGGATTCCAGCGCGCACAGCAATTCAAACGACTCACTTCACCAGCTCGAGAGTCGAGACCAACCGTTCCAGACTCCGCTACGCCCGGTAGCGAGCCTACAGTTCGTCCTAATTTACAGGCAAGGATCTCCTATCTTGGGACTCGTGGGGTGCTATTTATGTGCGCGATTTCTTGACGGACAGTTGAACAGTTCTAGAATGGGCGGCTGTCAATGACGTCATATGCGGAACTCAACCTATCCTAACAATTATTCGAGGGGAGCTCTCCAGACCAGTCTAAACACCGCTTGCATTTACGCATAAGTAAACCATTTCTTCGTTATGGGCTAGGTGTCCAAATCCTCTATGAAAACGTTCTTTCATCATGGCTTATCCCAAATCTTGCTCCGAGACTGTCAGCAGCCTCAAAACCAAATTGGAGGCGAAAAACGAGAAGTCGGCAACCCTTGGCTGGGACGTCGTCATAAATTATTCGTCGGTGTAACTTCTCTCTCTCATTTCGTTCGATCTCATGTTGTCCTTCGACTCCTAGCGTCGAGCAGATCAACAAGCTTCTGAATGAGACATTCAACAACAAACCGCAAATACATCAAAACACTCAATTTGTGAATTGGTTCTAATGTTCACACAGGCGATCCCCTACCAGTACCGCGTACTGGTGATTCCTACAGTGATGTCCAAATTTTTGATGATCGCACCAGCGATTCTTACGCTATCCGTTATGACTTCGGATTAGCAGCGCCACTCATCCAGTTCAACCCATGAAGCGGTCAAGATCCCTCCTGTAATCCCTCCATCCCAATCGTTGACGGGACAGTGGTGATTCCGATTACACTGTTCCGTCCGACGTGTCCACGTTGATCCTTGGGAATCTGAGGCTCGCCGTAGCCAAGGGACATTGGGACTCCAATACCAAACACCACGACGATCCATTTGTCTTCCACGATGTTACCAAAGAAGGTTGTGTTGTCATTGACCCGCCAACATCCAAGAACCTACCTCTCGAATGCTTCTCCCATCCCGGTCATTGACCACCACATTCCGGACACGCTTAAATCGATCAGAGGTCGTTTCGCAGCGACGGCGTATGAGCTCCAACCGAAATCCATCCTATTCGACGGCTTTCGTCCGTCAGACAACCCGAAACGGCGAGGCATTGGGGTCCTATCTATATTCATCCAAACCAGAGACACCCATTGCGGCCAAGGCGAGGGCCTGTTCACCGACCCCACTGAATGAGACTGCGAGCATCACCTTTTCTAAGGAGATGTTGTATGAAAGCATGATCAAACCCGCTATCGCGGCCAAAGGGTTTAAGCCGGAGCGGACTGACTACGGCTACTCCCTCGCCGTGAACGTCGATGTTGACAAGGGAATTCATCGGGACAAGGTAACTGACGGTCCCTCTTCCGACTGTGCAACTTTTCATTCTCCGTTTCAAGAATTATCTCATAATCGCTTTTCTCTCTCCTCCCGTACGATCATCACCTTTTTACCGAAACACCAGTGAGGCCTCCTTTCACCTCTACCAACTAAGCTAACCCTGGCTCACATGTCGCCCCCGATGCGTTTCAGCCACACACCCATAGTACTCGTCATCCATATGATTCGCGAGTCTGGGGCTCCGTTGCTGAACCATGCTGAACTGAATTGATCCAAGACCCTCTCCCGACCGTACAACTTTTCATTCTCCGTTTCAAGAATTATCTTATAATTGCTTCTCTCTCCTCCCGCACGATCGTTACCTTTCTACCGAAACACCAGTGAGGCCTCCCTTTACCTCTACCAACTAAGCTATGTACTCAAGCTCAAACTCTTTCACAACAGTCTTACATTCAGTACGTGTGTCTAGCAGTTTCACCTGAAGCTCATTGCAATTTCATTACCTCGTTGCAAATCGGTGCACTCGTCATTCACTCATTCACTCCGTATAACAGTTGGACTCTGACCCAAACAGCAAGAAATATTATATCGATGGCTGAAGGCGGACGCGACAAGGTAACTTCAACTGTGATCAGTGGATGATGTTAATCAAGGATGCATTGCAGTGGGACAGGGACTTCCCAAAGGAGAAGCCTGAGGATCCAGGTTCGGGGGAGAACGAGCGCGAACGAGAGGAGAGGGAGAGACGGGAGGCTGAGGAAGAGATAAGGCGGCGGCTGGAGGAAGAGGCAGAGAAGACGAGGAGGCAAGAGGAAGAGTTTGAGAGGGAACGGAAGGAACGGGAGGAGGAGCGTGAACGGGAGGAAAGGGAGCGCAGAGAGGAACGTGAGGGCCGGGGTTCAAGAGGCCACTGAGGTTCTGCACAACATCCGACGATGTGCTTGGCATAACACCCCATTGATCACTCAGTTGGCATGAATTGTTTCCCTCGGGCTGGTTCTTTGAAGTCTCTTGAACGAGGTCTATGCACAATGCAATGTATGATGCTACCAGAATAGCTAACGAGGCGACACGCATTAAGGTCAATCGCGAGAAATGGATCCGCCAGGAGACAACGCGGTCGTATCTTGGTACTGGCTCGAATGACACGCCAATCATGATACCAGTCATTGTAGAACGTGCAACTTGAGCTTCTCCATGCTCACGACCAAGTTTGCCTCAGCTTCACGTTGTGAAGCTTATAAAGTTACTTCAAAAATCCATGTTCAGCGCTCGGCTCCAACCCATCGTCCGACATACGGTCGGGGTGTTGATCTTGGAGGCGTTCCCGCCTCTCCCACCGAGTACTCATGTGCGAAATGCGACTTATTTCCCGTTCTCGCAGACCGCCGAGATGGTTGGCCAGACGTGCTCGATCTAGATTCCAATGACCCACTGAGGGCGTAGTGTGCGGTATATGGACGGAGTATTAATATCAAAAGTGTCCAAACCCAGTCATCCGGCCTGACACTCAAGGCGTAGAGGCGGGCAACTGCAGTCTCTCCAAGCACAGTTTTGCGACAACCTCGCCATTCAGCGGTATGCTATTCCCCTGAAACCCATCTGGATACTTGACGGGTGGCACTTGGGGATTCGTGAACGTCCTGCAAGTCCAAAGTGTGCGTACAAGCACAGCGTTGTCGTCCAGGTGAGCAGACGTAGCACTGAAAGACGGCGGTACGCACTTGTCTTTCCAAACACCATAGTGCACCATTCCTAGCGCACGCGCCGTGTACTCGTAGTCGTGTGCGAACCCATCGGGGTAGAAGAACTCGATCACCGTTGATTTGGGGTTGGGTTTCATCCACACGAGGGCTGTCAGCCCATTACCATGCACGCCCATCATGATCTATCCCTAAAAAATTGATCCATGAGTAGGTCAATCAAACGTATCTACTCACCGTCGTCCGCGCAGCTAGCTTGAGCTGTTCCGCATGCGTGAGCTTGTCCATGCTCACCACATTCACCTCAACTCCGTGTTGATCACGCAGCTTGTACAGCTCCTTCACAAGCTTGTCGTGGTCCTCCTGGATCAGCTTACGTCGCATCCATTCTTGACGCGAGACGTAGGTGATGACAGGTGTCGATGGTTTATCAAAGTCCTCATCCAGTCCACTAAATTTCGCCACGGCACCCCGGATGATGTTCCACCAGTGCACACTTCCGGGTAGTGCAAACGCCTCGGACGCAATGCGACCCGTACGTATGAAGGTGTCGCCCTTCATCGCGGCAGAGCGATCAGAGAAAATGACACGATCGAGGATCAGTGGCCGCCCCATCTCCGCGCGGTCCTGCCAATCTGCGGAGTATTCGGCAGTGACTGAAGGGAAGGCACTACGGAGCACCCATTGATTCATCGAGGCGTAATCTCTCCAATGGTCGGCATCTGCGTGGGGGAACCAGATGCGACGAATGGCGGGGAGCGAAGACGACCCATTGGCGGCGATGGAGGGGTCTAATGAAGTGTACGTCCGCCAGAACCCGAAGAAGAGCTCTGCAGACCAGTGGTAGTAATGAGTGATGCTGAAAGCACAGTCATTCAGCAAGGCCTCGCGTCGGCTTATAATCAACGTACAATTGTGGTGGTTCGTTGATGATCCACTGAGTTGAATGTCAGATGTTGTGCAGTTACGGTCGTAAACGACGCACGGTAGTCCCGTCTACAAGATCTGCACTCGATCCAAATAGTTCCTGGGCTTCGTCGACCGTGATAACGCGAAATTCGCGGTCAGTTGGTAAACGGGCTGCGACAGCGTCAGGTCCGTTCTTTACTTCGATGCCAGTCGACGTGATGGTCTTGCGATCTGGCACGGACTCTGGGTCGTCAGAGACGACAAAGACGGTCCCGTTCAGCAAGAACAGATTGTCAAATATCGTCCAGCCTTCAATGGAAGGGTCGGTGATAAATCGGGCTGGGAAAAAAACCACGCACCAGAGACATGGGAAACCACGGTCGTTAATGGTACTTGCTTGGGGTTCCACGTTACGCTCGTGCGCCAATGCTCTGATTCGGTGGTTGGGGCTTGGACGTCGTGCGAAGCAGGCTTAAGGGTGGGGTTGTGTTTTTGGACAACCTTTTCTGGAACTATGCGTGAGGCGCGTGAGTCCCGAACACTGGTGCCTGCCCTTGACAGCGAGAGTAGTGCGAGGAGCAGGAGAGCGAGGAGAAGGCATTCGCGTTTCGTTGGTGCTGAGGCTGTGGGCTTTAATTTGAGCATCTAACATCAATGTCGGGCAGAGCAAGATGAGTGAATAAGAAGACGAATCGCAGGCTGGTAAGCAGGATGGTAATGTTGAACAGCAGTACACTTGTTCGATAGCGGGCCTGCACGTCTAAGAGAGAGTTGCTACTTGTGGATACTGTTGACTCGCTCGGATGGGCAAAAACTTATCGAAAGAAGGGGGGTCAACAACTTGCTATGGTTAGTAACCCCGAAAATCTCATCTTGTAGTACTACAGCTTGTACAAGTCGTATCACAACCCTCAAAAAGTCATGGGCCTCGCAGGCCGCAAACAAAAACAGCGCATTCCTGCCGATCCTCGGAATCTCAGCTGGGCTGATGGTGAGCCTCCTTGCCATGACCACGACCACGCTCATGTTCCCCCGCTCGCGCTACAGATGCCTCTCGTTTCGGCCTCTCTTATCTCTCAAAATTCGGATGGGATGCATCCCAGGGCTTGGGGTCCTCAGGTGACGGCATGAAGACGCACCTCAAGGTCCAACAAAAGCTGGATATGATGGGCATCGGCGCACAACACCAGCGAGATCCCAACGGTATTGCGTGGAAACAAAACAAGGAGTTTGAGGCATTGTTGAAGAGGCTGAACGAGAATGCAGAGCAGGCAGAGGGAGCCAACGGCGATGACGCAGAACAAGAGGGTGTGAGAGTGCTTGAGACGGCGATGGGCAAGACGTTCGTACGCGCACACGAGGAAGAAGTAGAGGTGGGATTGGCGAACGAGTCGTCTGTGTCGACAAAGAAGAGGAAACACAAGGATGAAGACGACCCAAATGTCAACGAGAGCACGAGAAAGAAACAGAAGAAGGAGAAACACCAAAAATCTAGCTCTGATGACTCTGCTACCCTCGCTATTGATTCTACTTCTGAGCCTTCGTCAGCACCCTCTTCATCGAAACCTCACTCTGAACCCATACCCAAATCCCGTCCAATGGCGTAAGTTCTGTATACCCACTGATTCATCGCTCTCATCCTCTTTTTCTGTCACAACAGTCATCGTGCGCGCATCCGTGCCGCAAAACGTATTGCGGGCAAATCCGCTTCAGCCATCGCAGAGATTCTTGGAATTGCGCCCTCTTCATCCGTGTCCTCGTCGACGTCGACCCCCGCACCGACACCACCGTCCTCGTCCGTTCCCGTCTCCCAACCTTCACTCTCACTTGACAATCTGACAACATCCACCAAGAGCGTCGCAGATTACTTCAAAGAAAAACTTCTCGTTCGCTCATCCTCATCTTCTTCCCCTGCATCCTCGTCCGCACCCTCGGGATCTGCTACGCCCGGTCTTGGCGCCGCCGGTACAGGACCGTCCCCGCTCGATGACGAGAGTGATCTGCCACGAAGAGGCATAGGTAGTCATGCTCGCGCCGTTTCCCCTCTCTCACAAGTGCCTGAAGCAAGACTGGCATCTGCGGATGGCGACAGTAATGCCGACGTTCGGGACGTGTTGACAGACAAACAGCGCCGGAAGGCGGAACGCAAGGCCGAGAAACGGAAACGACGGGAGGCCGAGGCTAGCCATGCTACACCCGAGGATGTGTCTAGCGCTATACAGGAGCAGGCGGAAGAGGATGGTGCAGAAAGGGCCGAGAGGACATCCAAGAAGGAGAAGAAACGCCGCGAGCGAAAGGAGCAGGCGCCTGTTGACTAGTCTAAGAATAACGATGACAGCACCACCGAGAAAAGGCACGGGCACGACACCCCAAGCGATCCCGTACCAGAACCTCGAAAAAAATCCAAAAAGGGACACAAGAAGGAACGTTCGTGAGCGCTAATCTCGTTTACCCGACATGACAGGCAGAATTCGAGCAACCCTGCCATCGCATGTACATACCCTGCACATGTTTTATCGACAGTAGATTCTTTGGCACGCATATACGCAAGATGGTCCCAAGGAATCGTCATCCGATCAATTCCGAGTCTGACTATTTCAGTCACCCTTCCGACTGCTGCTGTCAGTGCGCGCATATAAGTACCAGGTCATCAAATCCGACATCGTGCCCTTTCTCTCCTTCCCCCTCCTTCGCCGGTGCACCCACTCTCCAAACCCGGATTACTATCACTCCATCCATGAATCATCTCTCGTACAAGTTCAACGACGCGCGCCACAATAGTCTCGTTATTTGACGATCACGATTCGGCTGACAGTTGCTCAGGATATCACTATCGCCTCCTCGCGACCCGAAACGTTATCCGGATCGCATCGTTCGTAGAGTCACAGACTCAACCTCCTACGGGGTCAGGGATTTAGTCGTTTCTCTTACTTTTCAATCGACTCTCTGAGCAGGCAAGTCAGTCATCCCACACGGGGACGTAACTCGGTCATTTCCCTACTTTGATACCCGAGAACCATGGTGGGAGACGAAAAAGAGGGTCACAAAAGCGCCCGTCGAGGTGTCCGATCGCGGGAGCCGAATGCATAGACCCGGATGAGAGATTGGATGGGCGTTGGATGGGCGACCGATACACTACAATGTTATTACGACAGCCAGCTCTGTGTCGCAGAGGTGCATATAGTACTTCAACTACTACATACCCTGATTGAACACCTACACAAAGGTAAGTACGGGCGTCATCGTCCCTCCAGGCGTGTCAGGTAGGTAAGTCCTTCGACTCGACGACTCTGGTCTCATTTTTGAATCATTTATGCATAGCAGAGGCAAGCAGGATTTAGCATGTGCGAAAAGTCGATCAGGCTAGCCCGATCACGACGACTACATGAGACTAAGTACAATTAAATATCCGTCCATGAGATACCTACCGCCCACCTACTCTCACTCCTCAGTTTCCTCCAAACTTGTCTCCATTTCAAACACCTTCACGCCATCCCGCATTGCCCCTGCGGGACTTTCGCAGTGCACCCGCAGTGCATTCACGACCTCCGGAAATACATCCTTGTCGATGTCCTTCCCCCACAGTATGTCTAGATGCTCGTACCCATCCAATTTCCTCATTCGCGTCCCCCTCGCCGGCAACGCATTGACCATCGCCTCGATATCGACGAGACTATCCCTATTGCCATACAACAACAAAATCGGAGTTTCGATGTTCCGCGTGGGGAACCGTGGGGGGCGGTAAGCTTTCCCAGAGTTGGCAGGGCCGCCAAAAACTGTGATATCATCATCAAACATCTGAAAGGCAGATTCGCGCATAATCTGGAACCAGTGCACGACTGACTTGACGGAGGCATACGAGTACAAGTGCGCGTATGCGGCCGTCTTTTGGGTGGTAGTGATGTTTCGGCTGTCCCAGGAAAAGAGGAAACGAAGAGAATGATCGATGATGGAAGTGAAGATAGGTGGGTAGAAGATCGCTTGCCAGGTCGCAACCGAGGAAAGGATCGCCTTTCGTCCAAAGAAAAGGTATACCGATGTCGGACTGCGGAGTCGGTAACACAAAGGGCAATGATCAGCAAGAATAGTGGACGAGACCAACATGACGGATGACTCACGAAGCCTTCATAAGTGCGTCTACGACGGGAGTAGCCAATCCTGCGGGGCTCATCGCTGGCGCGAGTGCAACCAGCACGTTCACCTTTTCGTTCAGCTCCGGGTTGACACTCAACGCGGCGAATGCTTGCGCGGTGCCTTGGCTAAACCCAACGTAACCAAGGCTACCCACGCCGGTGCGTGCGAGGATATATTCAATCGAATCGGGGATGTCATACCAAGCAAACTCGTCTAGACTGTAGTTCCAGAACTTGGAGGAGCTCGGCTTGTGGTGGATTGATTTTTTTGAGTACTTGTTGCCGCGGTTGTTCCCGAGCCAAACGTCAAAGCCTTTGGATCGAAGAGTATGCGAGGTCAGTACCAACCATACGCATGCATCCACACGCACCTTGCTCTGCAAGCACAAACGGCAAGCAACGAGCCTCGTCCGTCAAACAGATCCACACCTCGCTGTTCATGAGCAATCCATGGTGGAGATACACCGCTGGTTTCTTCCAGTTTTCATCCGAGTGTTGGGAACTGCCCTCACCCTTCCGCCTGGGGATGCGGTGCAACGTCAAGAGATAACCATCCTTGGTCTTGACGACGTGCTCCTCATGCGTGTACCCATACAAAGCGGCCAGTTCCCCAAAGTCTTTAGCAGCGCGGATAGCAGAGGCGAATGCCTCCTCGGCCGTCGGTGTGCCGCGTGCACTCGTAAAACGGTCAAAGAGCACCTGAGAGCGATAATAGAACCAAGCAACGACGGGCTCGGGGAGGAGAGGCACAGTGAAGTGGAGGAGTGTCTCGATGCCGAGGAAGGAGAAACCGACGAGGAGGGCGATGTATTCCTTGAACGAGAGTCGTCCAATGAGTGGTATGTGAGCCATGGACCCACTGAGACAGACGATCTGTGCTCAGTGTCAAGGGGGGATAATCTTGAGGAGCTGCGGACTCCGAATCCCGATAAAATTGGAGTGGGCTAATTAAGCAAATTAATTCGCTCCAACGTACATTTGCTTACGTAATGTATGTTCTGTTACGCTCTAAATTTACAGACAATAACCTACTAGACATACGGCCGAACATTCGGCAGGGACCTTGTTTACAATTTGAGCGCTTGGTTTATCATGAGCTACGCTTCGTTGCAGTAAATGTAAATGGGCTATACTCGGAAACTGTTTTCCACGGCGACGTTTTGGCACCCCCTCACAGCCACAATTCTCCCCCCCCAGTGACCTTG
>JBBPRA010000745.1:0-14391 GCA_038092775.1 Boletus rubescentipes
TTAGATAAGGATTTGTAATCGAGATGATCATTGTGAGAGAAGAAAGGCATTAGCAAGAAGTGTAAGACGAATGCTAATGCAAAAAGTAAAGAAAAAGATGAATCGTAACAGCAGCCCTGTACCCCCACATATCTTTGCACATTCACTCTTCAACCTCTCACCAGCACTTGTGGAGATGCCATCTTCCATCCAGAAGATATTATTTCAATCGGATGATTTCACGGAGTCAGAAATCTTCAACAGGCCTGTCCTGCAATCATTGATCTCGTTCAAGCCTTTCTTGTGGAAAGGAGGTATCAATGAGCAAGACCTTGTCATGGTTGTATGAAGAATGGTCCAGGTTGGGTGTGACCCTTTCGCAAGTAATTTGCATGGAAAGACACCCCTTGATGTTGCCGTTGAACATGGGAACTTGTCGGTTGCACAATATCTCCTTTCCATCGGTGCTGTTCCCAATTCACCGCCTTTTCTCACCACGGGTCCTCAGAGGGCAAATGTTGATTTGCTGAGCTCCCAGGCTGAATGCACCTGCGACGGCAGGAAAGGTCATGAACTCTGTGTGTTCCGAGTGGAACTACCAAAATCCAAGGTAGGTATTTCTGGTCAGAATCAATTAATAAGAGGATACTAGCACATTCTTATTCGCTGAGGTGTGGAACGTGCCGTAACGTGTAGGAAAAGTTAGCAGGAGTTGGAGTTGAAGTTCCGACGGAATTTGCACTTAGCAAGCTACCCTAAACCTCAGCGAAATATCCCTCTCCCTAAACCCGACTTAATACTAATTCGACATCAATTAAGACAGTCATTCTGTGGCTCTCATACGCACCACTGCTCCATGGAGCGTTCTCGCAAGTTTTTCCTCAAACTCGCATCCGCATCGCATCAAGTGATCACCGCAGCCAACAAGTATGCTGACTGCAAGGGCATGTGTGGAGTGCAACGCTCTCATTTCCGGCTGGAATCCGAGATGCGAAGGGTTTCCGTTGCCTGCGAGTATATCATAGATATACTGCGCAGATCGTCTCTCCCGGATGGCCCCGCATTCGACGTCAGACTACAGGACTGGCTGTGCACTGATGAACCACAGATGTGCCTAGACACCTTGAGTCAGATGGAGACGTTGCTCCGAAAGGATAGTGTATCCTCGTGGAAGTCTATCTTCTTGAGAGGACGAGCCGCAATGCCCACGCAAGACAAGATGCAGGAGGCCGCCGATCTTTTTGACTCACGCAAAACCTGCTTTTATTTCTTGTCTACGACAGAGATCTGGTGGGTCTCTTGTACATCAGCACCAGGATAACGTGTGTATGACAATTCTAATCAGGAACCACGTGGAGGGTGTTCGGGATGAGCAGAATGTACCCCAGACTGCCAGTGGCAGTTGTACCATCCAGGAGACGGGTATCAGGTAGGCCTTGTTATATCTAAATGCGTCCTCTAATATGATCAGAAGTACGGTGACGGCCAGGTCTATCCACCAAGAAGAGGGAAAACCGGATCCACACGGGAGCCACGAGACAATGGTTGAGAAGCAGGTGATGAAGCAACAGCATGGTACTTACACTATCCAACGACCGTCACCCATGTGTCTGATATGACGTCCCTTTAGCGAAAAAACTGGAGGAGATATTGAAGTGGCTCGATGGATTAAACTGCGCTGAAAAACAAGACGTCACGCTGTCGCTTCGCCAACCAGACACTTGCAAATGGTTGTTTGACACTACACAGTATAGAATCTGGAGAGACGGGCAGAGTTCATTCTTGTGGTTACGAGGCAAACGTAGGAACTATCGAGCTCCGCGAAACGTTTGTTACTGATGTGGCCGCGAACGCAGCTGGGGCGGGTAAATCCGTATTGGCGTACGTACGCGTTTCAATCATCCCAGCGGCACTAACTCTCTTTATCGATTGTGTATAGGTCATCCGTCATCGATTCGCTCGAGAAGTCAAGGGGCAAGGGAGAAATGTTTGCATTTTTCTACTGCGATTTTCGAAACGAGCGTTCTACGAGCGCGGCGGAAGTGATGCGCTCTATCCTCTCCCAGTTGCTTTGTCAACTTCGTGGCGGCGGTCTCGATGTTGGAGGCTTAATCAATGATATGGTCACAGCGAAGGAGAGAGGTGGTGCTACAGGTCGCAGTGCCAGGCAGCTGGCGAGATATGTATCCGCTACCGCGGGATTGTGGAGTCAAAAACCTCTGGTAGTGGTGGATGCTCTTGATGAATGCAAAAGTGTCCAGGATCTCCTCCAGGCCCTCGTTATGATACGAGGACGAGTACGGCTCTTCGTGACTGGCCGACCCTTGCATACCATCGTCAGTGAGCTTTCTGGTGTCCCATTCCTATCGATGGACGATATGGCGGACAAG
Organism: Boletus rubescentipes; assembly: GCA_038092775.1. Lineage (NCBI taxonomy): Eukaryota > Fungi > Basidiomycota > Agaricomycetes > Boletales > Boletaceae > Boletus > Boletus rubescentipes. Next base: position 2,370 of record JBBPRA010000745.1, read on the forward strand.
CTCTCGACGGACATCGAATTACATGTCACCCGAGAACTCGACGCCCGCCAACGACTAAGAGACCTCGATGCTGGTTTCAAGGAGCAGATACGTTCTGCCTTATGCAGCAAGGCGGATGGAATGTAGGGTCTGATGTTCTTTATATGGAGTTGAGATTGACTGTTGGAATTTTCAAGGTTTCGGTGGATCCAGTGCTCAATCGACACGCTCAGCCGATGCGTCACCCGAAAGGAAGTTCGGGGCGCTATTGATAGCCTCCCTGAGGGGCTCGATGAAACCTACAAGAGAATTCTTCTCGCGATTGATGCGGGAACTCGAGAAGGACAGCTAGCTAAACGAGCATTAGTTTGGCTCGTCGCGGCGATACGGCCTCTGCGACTACCTGAACTCATGGAAGGGCTCTCAATTGATCTCGAAACACGAACACTGGACTACGACGTCGGACCGATGCACAGCGGGGCCTTGTTGGACGCTTGTGGGAGTCTGGTGACACACCTCGAGAAGACGGGCATTATTATCCTGTCTCATTTCAGCGTCAAGGTAGACAATACAGACCCAATTATGTATCTTTGACGAACTGAACGGTGTGCAGGAATACCTCATGGGCGAGTTCACTCGCACCACACTGCAGCAATACCACATCCATTGGGAACGTGCACACTTACAATTGGCCCGGTCATGCATGTGCTACATTTCTATATGTCTTAAGCATCCTCGGAAGTTTGGTGGCTCCAGCGGTGTCGGCTGTAGTGGCTTCTCGTCTGAACGTACGGGCCGACCTCACCCTATATCACAACCACTTCGCGACTACGTTCTCGATGATTCCCTCGATCACTTCCGACATCTAGGGTCGCAATTTGATCTGGTTCTCCACGATATCGAAGTCCTTGAGAAGGATATTCAACAGTATTCAGGGATGTGGGACAACATCTGCCTATCTGCTGCGCGTGTCATGCATTCCTCCACCCCAAGTTGGCCTACGTCGAAACATGACTTGGCACTTTATATTCTTGTAGCTGTGGCTCCGCATTCTCTCTTGAGCGTATTCCTTCGTCGTACGGCACTCAAGCCCAAAGCAGGCACAAACCCGTTAGTATATGCTGCGTACTTTAACAAGGACGACCACGCTAGGATCCTACTGGCACGTGACAATAAATTTAACTACGCAGGCTGGGAGCCGGATAGATATCTCAAGGTTTTTCCCATCGAGGCCGCTCTGCACTGTAACCACTACGACATGGTCACCCTCTTAGTGACGGAAAGGAGTGCGGTTCCTCCGCATCTATTCACACGTTTACTCGTTGACCACAACAATTTCGAAGGGATCCCATCCTCAGTCAAAAGGATGTTATTACAAACAGACGATTTCGTGGAGGCCATAAATGACCTCGGAAACGAGCCTGTCTCGCAATTACTGGTCTCTTTAGAATCTCTGATGAAAAGGCAGGATATTGATGAAGGAGACCTCATTGACATCGTGCGGAGATTAATCCAGGTTGGCTCTGATCCATTCGGAGGGAGCTCGTATAGCAATGTACCCCTTCACACTGCTGTCGAACAAGGGTACATCTCTGTTGCGCGACATCTCGTTTCACTTGGTGCTCCTCTCCCATCTGACATACACACAATGTTGAGGTCGCAGCACTTTCTAAAGCAGAGCACAGCACAGATGATCCGCTTCCTGGTTGAGAATGGGGTCAATGCCCTCGCACGCACTAGATTTGGAGACTCTTTGCTCCACCTGGCAGTGGAGCAGTTCCATGAAGATGATGCTTTGGAGACCACAAAACTTCTTGTTAGGCATGGATGTGACCCCTTCGAAGTCAATCGTCACGGAAAAACACCCCTTTACATCTCCGTCAAGAATTGGAACGTTTCCGTTGCACAATATCTCATTTCCCTTGGTGCTCCTCTCTCACCCGACCTGCTTCTTTCCACGCTGAATAGGGGTGAGCAATGCTATCCAGTGAAGGACAATCGAGCATCAATGATCCGGTGCCTGGTGGAGAATGGGGTTGATGCTCTCGTGCATACTTCAAGTGGAGACTCTGCGCTCCATATTGTGTTGATGTATTGCTGTGAAGCCGATGCCTTGGAGACCTCCAAATTCCTAGTTGATCACGGCTGTGATCCGCTCGAAACCAATTCTGCTGGAAAAACACCACTTCACCTCGCTATCGAGCAACATCACGTCTCTGTCGTGCGATATCTCCTTTCTCTCGGCGCTCCCCTCCCTCCTGATGTACTGCTTCTCCCACTAAGCTCGCCAAAACAGATCTGGACCATAGAAAATAAGGCGTCAATGATCCGCTTCCTGGTCGAGAGTGGCGCGAATGTGCATGCGTGCTCTGGGTTCCGCGACTCTACGCTCCACGTTGCATTACGGCAGACACACTATGAAGACGACGCATTGAAGATCGCAAAGACTTTAGTTGATCACGGCTGTGATCCACTCGCCGCTAACTCCCATGGAAACACACCACTTCATATCGCAATCAAAAGACACCATATCTCCGCTGTACGCTATCTTATCTCTTTTGGGATTCCTCTCTCTCCCAGCCCGCTACTCGTTGTGTTGAAGCAGCTGAGTGCATATATGGGCAGGGAACAGGAAGTGTCCATGATCCGCCTCCTGGTCGAGAATGGAGTTGAGGTTTCCACTAGTGACTTCCCACTCCACATCGCATTGCGTTCGTTTAGCGATGAAGACTATGCGTTGGAGACCACACAATTGCTGGTCGAACATGGCTACAACCCTCTCGAAATCGATTCGAATGCACAAACAGCTTTTGACATCGCTGTCAAACATGGACATGTCTCTGCCGCACGATACCTTCTTTCGCTTGGTGTTCCTCTCCCTTCAGACATCCTGCTCAATATGTCTGACTGGCACAACAGAGTACCCAAAATGATCGGCTTGTTGGTTCAGAATGGAGCCAACGTCCTCGCGCGTAATCGTACAGGAGACTCCGTCTTCCACATCGCATTGACATTGCAGTCACTTAATGACGAGCAAGCCCTGGAGACTGCGAAGTACCTGGTTAAACATGGTTGCGACCCTTTCGAACCCAATTCTGATCGGAAAACACCCCTTCTCCTCGCTGTAGAACGACACTATCTCTCTCTTGCGCGATATCTTATTTCTCTTGGAGCCTCCCTCGGCCCCGACTTGCTCGCCATACTGAATATCAAGAATATATACATGACGGACAAGAATGCATCATTAATCATCCACTTCCTGGTGGACAATGGAGCTGACCTCCTCGCACCCATGGTCTCGGAGGACTCTGTACTCCACATTGCTTTGCAGGCATTTCGTGAAGAAAACAATGCGCTCGAAGTTGCAAAGTTGTTGGTTGATTATGGGTGTGACCCTCTCAAGACCAATTCCGATGGAAAAACTCCTCTTCACGTTGCCGTGGAGGAAGGCCAAGTGTCTGCTGCGCGATATCTTTTGTCTCTTGGCGTTCCCCTCTCCCCTGACATGCTGTTTGTCGTGTTCCAATTGAAGGAGCAGTGGCGTTTATGGTATAGGATACCACTTATGCTCCGTCTTCTGGTCGATAACGGTGCCGATGTCCAAGGGTGCACTAAAGATGGCAATTCCGTGCTCCACGTCGCATTGCAGGAGCTTCATGGAGAAGACAACGCTTTGGAGGCTACAAAGCTCCTTGTTGGTTCTGGTTGTCCTCCCTCCCAACCCAATTCTCACAGGAAAACGCCTCTTCACCTAGCAGTTGAAAAGGGCTACGCTTCAGTTGTACGATATCTTCTCTCGTTGGGCGCGCCACTCCCACCCGATATACTTTTCGCAGTGAGTATGCGGGGCATGGGGGAGGTGGCATCCATTATTCGTCTCCTCGTCGACAATGGTGTTAGTGTCATCGCGCGCACCGGGTCTGGGGATTCCTTGCTGCATATCATGTTGCAGGAGTACCAGTGGTCTCACGAAGAAGAATATGCACTGGAGCTTGCAAAGTTGCTGGTCTTTCATGGCTGTGATCCCCTCGAGGCGAATTCTGATGGGAGAACACCTCTTCACATCGCAGTCGAGCAAGGGCATCTCTCCATTGTGCAATATTTTCTTTCCCTCGGTGTATCCCCCTCTCCTGACCTGCTGCTTGTCGTGATCCAGTCGAATAACTGGCGTACACAGCATAGTAAATTGCCGATGCTTCGTCTCCTCGTCGAGAACGGGGCTGACGTCTCTGCACACACTAGCCAGGGGGTCTTCCTACTCCATAGCGCGCTGAAAATGTTTAATGAAAACGAGGTACTGAAGACTGCAAAATCTCTGGTCGGTCGTGGCTGCGACCCCCTCGAAGCCAACTCGGACGGGGAAACACCCATTCAGATTGCTGTCCAACAAGGACACGTTTCTGTTGCACAGTATCTTCTTTCCCTCGGTGCATCTTTACCTCACGATGCCTTGTTCATCGCATTATGTACAACTGACGAGGGCCAGAACTTCCCAATGATGAAATTCCTCGTTGACAAGGGCGCTAGCGTTCTAGCGACAATTTCGGATGGTTACTCCGTGTTACACGTTGCAATAGCCTCTATCAATGACGAGAATGTTCTCGAGGCTGTCATATTCCTTGTCGCACGGGGTTGCAACCCATCGATGCCCAACGTGTATGGAAAAACACCACTCCACGTCGCCGTAGCGCGAGGGCATACCAAGGTTGTGAAGTACCTCCTCTCGCTGAACATCCCACTTCCATCCGACATCTTATTCACGGCAATACAAAGTCCGACCGCATCTCTAGACCTAGTCAAGGTCCTGGTCACTTCTGGTTGTGACGTTCAGGCACACAACTCGGGTAGACACACACCCCTGCATGTCGCCATCATTGAGGGACACGTAGACATGGTGGAATACTTGCTCTCTGTGGTGGGTTTGAAACCCTCACCCAATACCCTCCTCTCGGCGATTGCTTTGGCTCCCCCGGATGTCCAGGGCAGAATGAGACGCGCCCTGAATTGCCTTGCGAGGTCAGAGAGCCCTGAGCTCCCCCCTGCGAAACGCACCAGGCTCCAAGAACCATGAGGCATGACTTTGTGAGTAGTACACTCACACCGTCGACTGTGACCTGGACTAACACATCTCTGGTGCAAGTAACGCAGTTGAAGGATGTCTGTCTGCGCTCTCTCAAAGTTGTTTTCTAGTCGTCGATCATTTTCTGCTCTGCTGCCTATGTAAAATCATGCTGTATGACACTGTCCCCGTATGTACTTTTTCCTTGCTTGTTGGATGCAGCGCGCCGTTATCATTCCGCAATGAACAGGCGTGACCTACTACTCTCTCCCGTACTCCGTCAAGGATCTGGATCATTTCCTGTTCGACGCAAGCGTCGTTTAGCGTTTAGATATCTTCCTACCGAACCCGATGACTTGCATGTTCATCAAGTGTATGTACCCCAAGTTCTGATTTCATGGAAAGGCGTGACCTCCCGCATGCCATCGTGGATCCATATCATTTCCAGTTCAACTTGAGCGTTGACGGTACTCGCACCGACTAGGCACCTTCCTGCCGGACCCCGACCCGTTCTCCACCAGCTCTTATAGTCTGATGGCCAGACGATCAGAGCCTGAGTGCTAGCGGCGTTTGAGTTTGTTATCAAGTTGTCTAGTTGTCAAAGACCATGGCCAAAGTTATACCCGGATCATTTCCAGTTCAACGTTGACGACGCTCGCACATTCGACCAGAGTGCGGGCGGCGCCGGAGTCTCATGATTAAAGCCCGACTAACAGACGCCTAGCTAGGCCAAGGCATCTTCCTACTGTCAACCAAAGTAACGCATCCGGTTGTCATCTTTTTTTTAATAAATGGCATGGTATCAGCGCTCGAGAATCTACCCCTCGAGATATCATATCATAGGTGGTGTCCTCACATCCCAACACCAATGTCCCCGGTCAACCCCTCACGGGATATACCTGAACCCAGGCGCCTATTGGGAAAGAAAGTCGGAGAGTTAGCGCCCCTCGACAACCACTCAGCACGTCGACGGCACACACCTTGTCAGCCAACTCGCTCGTATCCACAGGCGCATCCGGATCCGGGTGTCCATGCATCGCCTCCCGCGCCGCATTGTCCCGTCGATATGACAAGTACAATACCACCGCCAACACGCCCCCCAACGCATTGAGCGCACACGTCGTCGCGAACCCCGTGCTATCATCAACGACGTCATCCCTAGGGTAAATACGACACAAAAGGAGAGGCGCACATGTACCGCGGCCCATCCGTCGTCGGGTACAAATGCGCTCCCAACACCGACCCACACTGCCCAATCGCCATAAACAGCGGTATTCCCGCCGCGCGTTTCGACTCGGATCCCAAATTGTGCGCGTACCACGCGATCACAATCCCGATGCCCGTGTACGTCCCGCTCGTGATGCAAAACACGGCAAAGTAGCGGGCGTGGGGGTTGTGAGGGACGACAACGACGATCAGGTAGCCGATCGCGCCGAGGAAGCAGGCGCTGGCGATAACGAGACCGCGGGTTTGGAAACGGTCTGTAAAGTAGGCGGCGCCGCAGAGGACGAGGGCGGCGACGGCGTAGGGAGGGACGGTGAGGAGTTGGGCGAGCGCGTTGGCTGTACGAATCAATCCATGTTTACCCCCGCGATCAAACGGGCGAGAAAGACGTACTATAGCCAAAGGTGGTGATGATGGTGGGAAGGAACGCGGAAATGCTTGCCAAGGCACAGTTGAGACCAAAGTAGATCACCCCGCCAGCGTAGACACGCCAGTCGGTCAGTGCGGCGAACACGTGCGCTATGATCCGCGATCAAATACAACGACATCTCCTATTGACAAGAAAAAGAAAGGCAATAACGCACCCTTGTTCACGACAGCGCCCGTATCGGCTTTAGTACCCCTGGAACCACGTTCCAACGCGATCTCCCGCTCTCTTTGTGAAAAAAACTTGGTCGACTCCGGTCGGTTCGGAAGCACGAACAGCGTGATGACACCGAGCAAGATGGCAGGAATACCCTACGAGATCGACGTCAGCCTGCGCGCACCCTCATAACGCATGGGATACCTCGATCAAAAAGAGAACCCGCCAATCCGACTCGCCACCACCCCCACCCGCCGTGTCGAGCGGCGGTCCATAGTCGAGTTGTTGCACGCCAAACGCAATCAGACCTCCAAAAGCTCCCGCGACGGCTGCAAAACCAAACCAGTAGCCCATACGAAGACCCAGCTCGGACCGCGTATAAAAGAAGGCTAGGCAGGCGGTGAGCAAAGGGCTAGGAACAGTCCCTTGACACGTACAAAAGTAGAGCGGGATGGCGGGGCCGAATCCGGCTTCAAACACCCCGAGACCAAGCCGGCTGCACATGAGTCCTGCAAAGTCGAATGAAGACGCCTATGTATCCATCCGCCATCCATAAGGGGGTTGGGTGGTGGTGGTAGAGCGCGATACGCACCGATAAAGTGGAACAGATCCCCCATCCGATGGCGGTGGCTGCCATCCAATATGACGGTGGGACGAGTTTGGAAAAGACCGTTGCAGGGACTTGACAAAGGATCTGATGGTGCGGAGTGGGAGACACAGATCAGGACTCGTATCAACCCGGACAGCGCACTCGAGACACGCTGTCTGGATCGACTCACATAGGAAAAATAAAACGCCGAGTTGACCCAGTCGTAGAGCACTCCCGTCGGATCCCCATTGAGAGTTTCCTGAGGAAGTCCTTGTAGCCGTGCATTCCCCAAGTTGCTTCTATCCAGATCTACGACGACCCAACGATCAGCGAGAGGGCGACTCGGGCCAGCGCCGTGGAAACTTACAAGCACAGAGGTAGAGAAGACAGGTGATGGGCAAGATACGCAGGTCAATCTTTCGCACGAGCCGTCGCTCCTCCTCGGGCGTAGCCAAAGGCGGTACAGACCCAGCCGCAGACCGTTTTTCGACGGAATTCCGTTCTTCGTCCATGACTGTCATGGTCTGAGTGAGAATCAGACGACAAGCGCGTAATCAGGTGTCGGGTCCCGTGCGGACTCTTTTAAGATCGAGCGCCCGGAAAAAAGGTGGCCTTGTCAAAGCGCGGGGTGGGAAGGTGGCGACAGCGTCACTGGCAAGGACGCCTATGCTTTATTTTGTTCGTGTGGGGCGACGAAACGGCGCTCGAGTTTCAAATCGGTCCGTGTTAGCGCTGTCAATACGCACCGTGATATCGCCCCCCGCATAGCCCCTCCCATGTCACCGTATCCGATGAGGACCAGGTTATTACGTGACATGTGCGGCCACCGTCTGTGGTCGGTATCAGTACTATGACCTCCGATCAAGGTACATTTTTGCTCCAATGGGCCTTTGGGATATTTATGGATATGGACGAGTGTCATGAGACATAGAGCGGGTACATTCCCCAATGACACGGGACCGCGTTCCCCGGATTGAACCATGGAATCTGGACAGCCATGGGTAAACCGCCCGACGCGCAGTAGACCTGACGTTGGAAATCCCGGATAGCATCGGTGTGCACGAGTCGCCGAACAACGGCTGTCTTGCTCGCGTTTCTCTGGGATGTCATTGATAATTGGATCTCAGCGAATAAAAATGAACTAATTAGGTTAGGGAGGGTCCGATACGATCGTCCACGGCCCTCACCCCTCCTCCTCCCACCCCTCCTCCTCCCACCCCTCCTCCTCCCACACATCTACGTCCTCCTCGCCCTCCTCCCACGCGACCTCTCCCTCCTCTTCATCCGAATATACACTCGCCAACTCAAAATGCGCACCCGTATCAAACTCCTCCAAAAGCACCTCCACCTGCGCCCACCCCCGTTCATACGCCCACATCCGCTCCGTATCCGTCCCCGGCATCGACATGAACCGTCTATCCAACAAACTCAGGCTCGGGAAATGCGCATACAGAAACTCGGCCACCGGCAACGCGTCGTCGATCGGGGATTCGGGAAACACGAGCGTGTCAATGTGGGGACACGGTGCGACCACGTTGACCGCGGGTATCTGCGTCGCGTCGATGGGGAGACAGACTGATGTCAGACGTGGACACGCGGTGGCGAGCGCGAGCAGGCCGCCCAGGGTCGGGTATGTGACCGAGAACGGCAGGTAGGACCCACGGGTACAGTCGAGGTAGCACGTTTCAAGGAGAGGCCAGCTGCGCGCCAAGTCGGCTAACTGGGCGTCTTCCAACGCTATTTGTTCGGACCAGTTGATCGCGAGGCGACGCAGGGACCCAAAGACCATGAGGGGCTTGAGTGAGGTGTACGTGAGACGATGACGCGGCGCTTCGGTGGCCATCTCGTCGACGGACAGGGGATGGTTCAAATCCCCGGCCTTTAGAGTGAGGTGGTCCAGGGGCTCGGTGTTGGATCGCGATGCAAGCACGTTGAACAAGGCACCCGCGGCGTCTGATGTCATTCGGGCATGGTAATTGAGACAAAAGGTGCGGAACATTTGGTCGGGTCGAAGGAGGCTGGTGACAAGATTGAGATCTGTCGAGGTGAATTGCAGGTCCTCGACGTTGCAAAAGGGCGGGTCGGTGGGCGAGTTAGAGGGTGTTTCTGCCTGTGAGCGCTCAGGAAGGCTAACACGGAGCGTCTTGAGGGTTGGCAGGGTAGACAGATATCTCAAAGTGCCATCATCGATGGGTGCACCAAGACTAGCCTTCTCCAGACCTGTCTGATTGCATATCGCCCGTGAAAGCGCTTGTGTGATCGTCACAGAATGTAACCCGTCCGAAAAGCGGATTTCGAGAGACTTTAAATTCTGATCTAGGAAAGGGTAGGTGTCGAAGAAGGACAAGAATGTTGGCACATCGACCTCGATCAAGGACACGTTGAGGGACACGAGTGAGGGGCTGAGCAACTTCTGGATGATGGCAATAGGCGCATGCACAGGGTGGCTGAAAGGACTCTTCCACTCGAGAGTCGTCAAGTTGGGCAAGAGGACCGAGGGATGCGTGCTCGTGCACTCCAAAAAGCGAACAGAAGGGCTGTCGTAAATGACGACCTGCCTGACACGATGGGCATAGCGGTCGATGGTGGCGAATTGGGACGAGGTGGGGGTGATCTGTCGCGGTCAAGATCAGACAAGGACAGGTGAGTATGAAATGGCATACGGGGTTGTCGACTTGATCTGCTGTGGTGTAGCAGCGTATGAGGGGCCTGAGCGAGATCAGTCTCCGCCACAGACGGTCGAGTGAGGGTTCCGAAAACGCGCGGCATGTTTGGGCCAACGCCACCAGCGCTTGAGATTCGACTGGGTCGTGGGGATAAAAGTGGTCCAAGACGGAATAAAACAAGTCGGGATACATGAGAAGGTTGCATGTGTCGGTGTCGAGTGCTGACATGCCGGTGAGTATCTACGAAGGTGTAATTAGATATCACGATCGCAGTCTTGGACATAGATACGTACCCTAAGAGGGATGTGGCGCGGATAATAAGAAAAGGACGAGCTGTAAAACGGCAGAAAGGCGAGCGTCTGGTTTTATATCCCAGTCGGTGGAAGCTGTCATTACTCCAGTGGTTGAGCCACCCATAGACACAATTGTCTATTGTTGCGGTAGTTCGAGTTGAAGGAGCCTTTCGGTTCCAATTCACACAATGACCAACACAGAGCGGTACGACGAGGACCTCGCCCTTCGACCACTCCCCGACGGCAAACTCGTCACTGCCTTTACTTTTACGACCCTCCTCGGCGGTGCGTCCCCTCGAGATCCTCGCGACTCTGAAACATCGGGTACCCACCACTACACCTTTTTCCCGCTCACCCTCGGCCAACTCCTACGCGAATACGCCGTCACCGAACTCCACCTCTCCCTCAACGCCGGAAAGTGGAGCTATGATGCTTGGGGGTACCCAGACCACCCTAGCGTCGGCACGGGCGCCGAGCTCTGGGCGTGGATGGCCGATGGCGGGCCCTTGTCGTGCGTCAGTCCCTTGCATATATCTTGTGACACTCATGCATTTTTTCATCAGCGTCGACGCGCGTTGGATAGGTCTGCGCAACGCCCTCGCAGGCTTGTTTTGCGCCTCCCTCGGGTCCCTCGATGACCGGCGCACCTCGTCCCCAGCCGCTGCCTTTCCCCTCTCCTCCGTACCCATGTCCAACCTCTCGTATGCCCTCCGATACGCGACCCTCCCTTCCGAGCACGTGTGCACGGAGAACCTCACCCCGTTTCTCAAGCTCTTGCCTTGCAAGTCGCGCGCGGGCCTCGCGAGGCTGTTGGACCCACAACACGTCTTTGACGCCGATTGGCATGGTCTCGGGGTGCACGTGCGGTCGACGCAAGATGGGGTCGAGTTGCGTCTGGTAGTCCAGGCCGTGTTTGACCCGGTGCGACGGAGTGGCGGGCGACGACGGGGTACGACAAGGGTTCCTTGCTTGATGCCGAGGTTGACCAACGTATTTCTAGATTGGTCGTTTCAGTCGCTGTTTGATCGTCGGATTGACGTGTCGTGTCCCGTCGCCAGTTCGAGCACGATACACCTCGTCGTGCCAGAGGTCAGTGGCTACACGCTGTCACCTGAACCCTTGTCTAGTAATGACACTGTCAGCGTCTACAATCCAACCACTCGTGAGCATGCACGTTTTGTACAGAGCGCGTATTGACATTGGTTTTTGGAGATGTCCCTCTGGACATTGCAATGGCGTGGCCCGAAGAATACACGTTCAACTATCGTATGTGTCCATTCACGTTGATCTCACGGCACTCATCCTTTGATAGCGCTCCCACCGCCCGCTCCGCAGACGCCTCTGTCGATCAAGCGCACACTCTATGGGTCCTCTCAGACACACGGCGTCCTCTCTGTCTCCCTCACAAACAACGACAATGTCCCCCTCACAGTCGGCTACCTCGAAACCCTCCCCGCGCTCGTCACCCTTTGGATGCACACCCTCACCGTCGACCTTGACGGCACCCCCCGAGGTACGTTTCCCCCCTCTCCCTTTTTCCCCCACGCCCAATGACACGCATACAGACGACCATGCCGTTTTTCTTCTGTTAGTTCAAGTACTTTCTTTTATAGATCAAGCAAAGAAAAG
>JBBPRA010000746.1:0-14356 GCA_038092775.1 Boletus rubescentipes
ACTATCTATAACTCCACCAAAGCTAAGCGAAATTCCCACACTAATTGGCAGTATGCTCAATACATTACAATCAGGGTAAACATGGAAAGGGTTTTTGAGGTCACTGTATGTGCACCATCTCAATGTCAGGCATATCTTATCCCTCTTTGTAACTGGAGAGGTGGCTCCCTCAAAGGCTGAAAAACATTGCCAAGTCAAATCCTCGGTACGAGGCATCATGGTATGGGCCCTACAATGCCCTACTCTCCCACTACTTTCCGTCTCAGCAACGCTTCCTTATCAAACCCCAATCAGAGGTCAGAGATGGGCAAGATGTGGACATTTCATTTTCGTCTATCCAAGTGGAGTTCTCCTTGGTGATTGATGACCCTCTGCCAGTGGTTGAAAATAGCTTTTCAGCCAACCTGGCAGCTGACACCTCTATGATGTCCACTGGCGGTTTGGTTACTCCCGGTTCAGGATTGATCTACATCCCTGTTTTTCATTGTGGTCAAAGCAACCCCGTCTGCTACCCAAGATACCACTCTTCTGGTTGTAGAGGTGAAGGTTGATGAGCCCAAGAATGAGGCTGGCTGGGATTTGTGTGGGCATCAGATCGGTAGCTATACGATAGCCCTCTCCAGACAGTCGGGGGATCTCCGTCTGGCTGGCTTATTAATATGTGGACACAAAGCAAGGATCTTTAGGCTGGAGGGTTCGAGTTTCACAAGGGATGGTGTAATGCACAGTATAAACAGCAAAACTGTCAGCCAGTTATTGTTGTCAATTGCGACAGAAAACTGGAGTTATTCAGGTTGAGAAAGTAACACCATCATTGTACTAGTTGTAGACCAGTGCTACCGTGACATCAACTCATTGGTTCATTGTGGTTTAACTCCTATTCAGCTTAGAATGCTTTCATTACCAAGTGCAAACTAAGTGCAAAATCTCTCAACTTGAACTTCCTCGGCAGCCAGCCTATGATCCCAGTTGTTCCTCGAGCTGATTTGTATGCCCAGAGGCAGCCGAGTTGTCTCGAGTCGTTCCATAGGGTAGCCTGGCATGACGACTTTGATCACGAGGGTTGGTGGTGTAGGGTCTTTCAGAGGAGAGTGCGGAATGCGAAATGCAAAGACGACCTAAGTTGAACAAACTACGGAAACGAAGGGAAGTGGAAAGGAAACAAGAAGCCCCGCTGACTCACCATCTCCACTAGCCTCCCGGGCCCAGTCTACCAACTCTGAATCCCGCCAAAACTGGGACAACTTTGAATTCCATTCCATTCTGCTAGGTCTCGGTGTTCCAGACTCGGAGTGCTTGTGGCTCGGCCCAGGTCGCTCTGGCAGGATAGAACCAACAGCTTGACGGGGTGAATTGATGGAAGCGCAGTGGTGGGAAGTGAGGCCTAGTGAGGGAGTGGGAACTGGGAACTGACTCCGCCTATTCACCGGAAACAGAAGTTGACGGAGGGAAGCTCTTCTCCGCCGTACAGAGGTTCTTGCAGATCATGTCGCCACTGATCCACATACCGACTGTTCAACGTGAGGTCATGGTCGCCCATTTGTTAGTTGATACGAGTTCGTGGCCTTTAAGTTATTCCTCGTCGGTTTCCTGATAGTGTCCGAGTCTAGGAAGCTCTCCATCATTTAATGAAAGTAAAAGTCCACCATCTAATAACCTGTACAATAGCAACTCCACCATCGTGTCAAACAAGGGTGACCTTGAGTGTTGTCTCATAAACTCAAAATCGCCTTGTGACAGTTTGAAGTTCACGGCGCAAAAGATATAAGTCAACGGTATGTACATTTTAAGCATAAGGCGCTCCTAGTGTGCTAAGGAGCGATTCTGGTATCGTTGTGTCGCGTCCCTCGGGCCTCAGTTTAAGGACACCTAGACTCTCTAGTCCCTTGCATTGCAACCAGTCAGGAAAAGGATGTACCCAAGTCCAATACCAATCCGGATCTTTGTCCTTCGTCTTGGACTACACTTGTAATGATGTCATCACCTTACTCGCACTCTGACGTCGTAGCATTCCAACCCAATGAGCGGCTGACAGTCGCCAGCATTTAAATACCGAGTGCGTCGCCCTATCCTCTTCCTCTAGAACCACACGCTGCGCGTCCTCTCTGCCCTCTGCCTTCCGTCATCCTTCCTACCTCCACTGTCCCCTACCTCTATCCATTCGATATGGTCTTGTTGATCAAGAACAAACACACCTCTTTCGAGGATGTCGCTCATTTGTCTGTTCCACCCGCCGCTGGCGACACGCTCAGTGGGCGGCTCACCAAGCGTCTCATGCAGAAGCCTAGGAATGCTGGCGTTCCAAAGGCAAAGTCCATGGTATGATTGGTCGCATGATCTCGCGCTAGCTTGCCTGACGAACCTACCCCACTGTAGCCCCAGATCAACCTCTTGGCAGAAGAAGGGTCGCCGAAAGCGCATTGTCCCGCCGTGCTGAACATCGACCTTCACAAATTGAAGCCGAAAGAACTCATCGCTCGAAGGGTGAAGTCGGCCAAGGACGATCTTCGGCAATTGTTCGACGGCGCGTCTCTGAAACAACGGGTCGAACCCGTTCCCGTCCCTGCCCCAAGTTCGGACGAAGATCATATTCATCGCTTGGCAACCGTTGCCCAAAGTTGGTTGGACTTCGAACAACTGTTTTCTCGGCGTCGTGCGCTCTCTAACCAAACGATCGCGGAGGCAAGACATGACTTCTGCCAGGCTCTCGTTCAATCGTTCTCGGGTCACTCTCCTGCTGCTTCCCCGCCACAGGTGCTTCAACGTTCCATCAGTCCCACCGACTTGCCCTCGCCTCGTTTGATCCGTCCTTCCCCGGAGCATTCCCCAGCGCCGTCTGCAACCGCTTTCATGGACCAAACGGCGGTCGCATTTCCCCTGTTTGACTCCATGCTCCAGGAAGAACCTGTCCCGTCGCCGGAGTTCTCGGATGAGGAACTTCAACGAGAGTTTGACGAATTCTCGTTCCACTCGAGTCAAGAGGAGGAGTGGACTTCTGAGATCGAATCGCGGAAACAAAACGCGATGAATCGAGCGTTGTCGGATATGAAGAGACAGCTAGCCAACCCTGTTCCACGGCTCTCTTCTTATTTTTCAGATGATTCACTGGCGGACTCTGCCGCACATCGGACGTTGGTAAACCCCCAGCCAGCGTGTTCCAGCGCATTTTCCGAGAAGGACGGCAGTAGCTCCTCCTGCTCGGCCGATCAAGAAGACGAGGTTGAAGACAGCATGTCGGTGTCGCTTTCGATCGCGATCACGCCGCCTGAATCCCCAGTCTGCATCACGACACTGGTCGTTGATGCGGGCATCGTTCCACTATGCCCTGTCGAACTCTCGCTCTCGAGTCAGATGGACGATGCTACATTGGACGAAGAGCTCGAGTGCGAGGGTTCGACAGGGCATGGCGGAACGACGGCCGCATCAACGACCAGTGTCGTGGTGCAGACTGGGGATTCATCCGAGTCCCAGGCGTCGTCGGTGCCATCCTCAAGGTGCTCTGCTCTGGGTCGCGGGACGTCTTGTACGGACAATGTCTGGGAAGTACTCGCTACCTATGTTCCGAGACTCCTCACGCGTATATCTGAGGAGTCGCTAGCCGACGAGTACGAGATCCATGCGAGCGCCCAGCCTCCAGTCTCTTTCAGACGCCCGATGTCGCAGTACAGAAAACTTTTGTGGTTCAGACGCCAGTGCACATCGCTTTTCGACCACCTGGATCAAGTCGATTCCACGCTTGTGACAATCCTGGCAGAGGTCCCAGAATCTTCTGAAGCAGCATCAAGCTCGAACGCGGGGAGACCCTTGGCTGTAACCACGGGCACAGAGGACGGCCCTATCTCAACGCTTGTGGTGAATTCTGTAAAAACGCTGCGTAGAGCAAGAAAGTTTATGGACCTGAAGGTAAGCTACTTTGGACGAGTCGGCTAGGGTTCATATCTGATACTGTCCCGCCAGAATCAGATTTTGCTTCCAACGGTGCAGAGCGAGTCGTCAATCTGCGAGACAACTTCTCTACAAGAGGAAGCCTGTCTCCCGGAGGCCCAAAATCGACGGCTTCGGAGGGTTCCAGGATGTCGCGACTTGAGGGTGCGTTCCTCCGACATTGCTCTGATTTACCCATTCGCTCATCTCGCATCTACAGAGGGCTGCTGGTCGGGCGGACATCTCTCAGCCTAGCCCCTCCATGATGCCAGAACATTCTCTTCAAGAACCCGGAAGACGCGTTAGCTTTGAGGCGGGTCTCCTTTACTTTTCGTTCATCACGGAGACTGATAGACATTCACAGGAAGGGCAGCGGTCGTCAAGTTTGGAGGGAGGTTACCAAGTTCCGCGCAGGTCGCCTCGTTGCCAATTACTTGCGAAAGATTCCGCCAAGCCGCCGATTCCACCGAAGCCTTCTGGTCCCCGGAAGAGGGCCCGGAGTTCGAGTGCCGCCGTTCAAGAACCTCCACCTCTGTGCTCACGTTGCGACCCACTCTCGTCACTTCCACTCTGGTCATGTTCTAAGATTACACGATCCAAGGTGAAGCGGGGTCGACCCCTCGGCGAATCGAGCAAGGCTCTCAAGAAGCGTCTTGATTCTATACGAATCGATCCGGAGACGATTCATGGCCATCCTCCCCCATGGTATGTTACCGCTTGCTCGTCCGTTGTAGTGCTGATGTCGGGTCTCTACAGGCGTGGCGCATCCACCCCAAAAGCAAAAACATCAGAAAATGGAAAACTCGAAAAAAAGAAGTCAACAGCGAGCGTCGAAAAGAAGAAAATTTTCAAAAACAAGATCGCCGTAGCTCTCTTCCGACCCTTGCCCTGGTGAGTTGTTGCTACGATTCTCTCCCAACTCTGAGTTGACCTCCGACGAGGTCCAAGTTACCATTGTAGTCCGAATGGACTCGTTCGTCATGATATACGTCCCTTGAGCATTTGACGATCCCTATGTTACCCCTGGTGCGCGTGTTCGTTCTGTCATACCTTTCCATGCTCATCCAGCTGCAGAGTAGTTGTGAAACGCCAGCCATAGCTGGCGGTCAACTACACTCGGGTGACATCAGGGACTGCAAAGGCTCTCTGTCCAGTAAACTGGACATTTGGGACGATCATCGCTCTTGCAAACACCCATTCCACATCCCCTTGGTGGTATGGCATCGTAGCAAGAGTGCATGTGACGGTGGCGACTTGTATTTTGGGGTCGGGTCGGTACAGAGTTTGGGTTAGTAATGAGTACCCATTCTTGACTGTAACGCCCTCGCTGCAGTATGGGTTGACATCAACGAAGGAGTCGCAGTTCTGCCGCAACTTCTGCGAGACGTTCCATAATATTTCAATTTCTGCGAAGTCATCATGTGTGCCAGTGGGCATGCCTTGTCCGTCCGGGTCTGTCGATTGTAGTATTTCAGTTCCGATTTCCATTGCATTATTATTCGATCTGGAACGTTTATCAATGAGCCCTGATTTCTATAACGGCGGGCCGATACTTGTCAAAACATGAAGCATGTGAGGGAGGTCGCAAGGCAAATTGACACGCTTTGTAAAATCTTAGGCCTTCTCACTGTGGCGATGATCACCTTGGGGCATTGTAGAAGTTGAAACATACTGGTTCACCAACGCCGCGTAGAGTTCCCTCCCCACTGGGTGAGTCTTTTGTTCTTCTGCTTTCAAGCGATCAAGTACTCCGCATAAATGTATATTTCCATACCCAGAGAACTGGACCGAGGTTGTGCCGAGTATTGTTCTGCTACCGAGCATCGAGAGGCTGC
Organism: Boletus rubescentipes; assembly: GCA_038092775.1. Taxonomy (NCBI): domain Eukaryota; kingdom Fungi; phylum Basidiomycota; class Agaricomycetes; order Boletales; family Boletaceae; genus Boletus; species Boletus rubescentipes. The sequence goes on from JBBPRA010000746.1 coordinate 5,760, forward strand.
GGTTCAAAGTACTACCTTATGGGGATAGGTTGGACAGCCTCTTACAATAAAGCAGCGGCCAAACAGCACGATACCCATCATTATGAGGCCCGGGCGTCTTTGAATACGTCCAAGTTTCTTGCTCCTTTTCGCCTTGCCCTAAGAGGTGGTTCAATGTCTCGCTCACCCCAGAGACCATCTCTCGATGATTCCAATTGAATTGCGTTTGAGCGAGCAAGCTCCGGGCTTTGAGTAACATGCCCCCGTTATATTAAATCAGGTAAATATGGAAACACTCTAGAAGCGTTAAATGAAGGAGCTCCCTCTTCCCATCAAGTCAGGTCAGTCTTTCGTTTCCGATCTGCTTCCAAGTGATATCTCCGCCCTCAGGCCCCTCACATATTGGTACATTCACATCCAGAACCTCGGGAGCGAAACTGAACCGAGCGGAGCCCAAGGCATAGTATCTGAAACGTGTAGGGATAAGTTGGACAACGTCCCACCAACGAAGGACGTCCGAGGGGTAAGATAACCATGTGGACTCGCGGTCCAAAGTCATTGGATACATCTCGATTTTGCGCCAGCTGGTGGCGTGAAGCTTTCAAGGCGCACTGGGCCGATCGAGCTCAAGATCTAAACTTGGTACAGGACCCGCTTAAACCCCCGGGCCGGAACCCGTGCGTCTTTGAATACGTCCAAGTTTTTTGCCCCTTTTCGCCTTGCCCTAAGAGGTGGTTCAATGTCTCGTCTCCAGAATGCCATGGTATACAATTCCCCACCAGGGTATGTTTTCGACTCAGAGGTCCGGAAAGACCCACGAGTACCGTAGTGGTAGTAATACATAACAAGTTCTCGGCTTACCACAGCCTGTCGTATGATTTCGTATCTTGCTCAAAAGTGATCTGTTGCAAGAGATCTGTAGATCTAGCACGGAAACTCGCCTGAGCTTGAAAGGGAGATTGCAAGGTAAACAAATATGCTTTGCGAAGAGCATCCTCGCCGCAGCGGTAGGATGTCCAGTGAACATTTTGACATGTCAGTGCGCTGACTCCAGAGACCACCTCTATGATTCCAATTGAATTGCGTTTGAGCGAGCGAGCTTCGGGCTTCGAGTAACATGCCCCCGTTGTATTCAACCAGATAAGCATGGAAACACTCTAAAAGCGTTAAATGAAGGAGCTCCCTCTCCCCATCAATTCAGCTCAGTCTTTCGTTTCCGATCAGCTTCCAAGTGATATCTCCGCCCTCACATATTAGTAAATTCACATCCAGAGCCTCGGGAGCGAAACTGAACCGAGCGGAGCCCAAGGCATAGTATCCGAACCGTGTGAGGATAAGTTGGGCAACATCTCACCAACGAAGGACGTCCGATGGGTAAGATAACCATGTGGATTCGCGGTCCAAAGTCATTGGACAGATTTTGTGCCAGCTGGTGGTGTGAAGCTTTAAAGGCGCACTGGGCCGATCGAGCTCAAGATCTAAACTTGGTACAGTACCCGCTTAAACCCCCGGGCCGTCATGGCTGATCAGATGGTACTGGATGTGTTCTAGAACTTCATCAAATGAAGAGTTCTTTCTCCAGTAAGTTAGTCAATTGTTCGAGCTCTGCTTCCAACTTCAAAGTTCAAACTCATCCCTCGACTGCTCCGCATAAATGAATGCATTGTACAAGTAGTATTTTCATACCCAAAACATTGGAACCGAGGTTGAATCGTGTTGGTGCAAGGCAAATGTACCTATCCCATTTTAGGATAATCTGAAGAGCTTCTTGCTTACCAACCTCAAGGAGCAACAAGTTACATCTAGCACGGAAATTATCATCATGTCGTACCCCATGCCTCATAGCATTTTGGGGTTTGCACAGTCTTCACACTTGATTAGCACTTGTAGACCATCTGACTAGGTACCAGGGGCGCTCTGAGAATCGGTCCGAAGAGCAACCGAGTACGCTATTTGAAGGCTCGAAACTTGCTGGCTCAAGACTGTACCATAATGTGCAACACCCCGGACGGGACGCGAGATGTACCCTCGTGATGCGGTCGACTCTCGCCATGCTATGTGTATGGGACTTGGACTCGAAGGTTACTACTTGGTAAGAAAGGCGCATCGGCGATATCCAGCCCCATCCCCAAAGCGCAGGCATATCTCCATCCGAGGACAAGAACATCATGCATGCATCATATGACGAGATTCATTAATGGTGTGCTACGCCCATTGAATTGAAGTTCGTACCAGGCATTCTTTTGGATGCCTCATTACGAACGAAGACTTGGCATTGCGCCCAAACACAGCTCATTCTAAGGCAACACGGAATTCCAGCTGATTTCAGAGGAAAATTGCATAAATAATCATCGAGACGGGGCATCACCCATCTGCTGTGTGTCCAGTCAGGGTCCGACGAGTATAAAACGAACGACTCGCAAAGGACACTTCATCCCAACCCTTACCACAGTCGAGATCTCAATGGCTCACAACATCACTCCCGGTACTCACAGAATCGTCTCTAAGATTGAGGGTAACCCCCCCACCAGTGTCCGTCCCGGATATCCAGCTTGGCAGATTGTTTACCTCAACGGGTCCATTACCACTGTATGGCAGTTGCTTGTCTTATACAGACTATAAGGCTCATATCATCATCCCATATAGTGGGATGTCAAGCCTATAAGCGACAAGGTTTATCTGCTCAGGCTCGGCGGATATCCCTTCGTTGGGGTGATGAATGACAGCGTCACTGCTTCTATTAACCCCGAACAAAATATGGAATGGATTGCCACCTACAGAGAACATCAGGATGCATACACGTGAGTGATAGTCATTTATGCGGTGATTCCGAGTCCGTCTTATGTAGAGCTATTCATCGTCCAGTATTGAACCAGTCAAGAACGCAGGCTACGGGTGGACAGTTGCTGATCCATCTTACGATCATTCACCAGTAATTGGTTCTCCCCCTTGACACTGTAATTTTTTTTTGAAAATGTGTCGCAGATCACAATCCAGAAGATCGAAGCACACTACATTAATGAACCGTACCCGATCTTTTTAACCACTCAATTGTTCAAGGTTGAGCCTGCTCGCCGTGAATAAGGAGAGACTGTGAATCGAGTAGTGGTACCAAGTTGCGTTGTATACTGTATCTTATGTTGTTGCCAGTGAAAGGAGAATGCTGAATCAACGGTTTGATTACATGCCATGCAAGTGTTGGGAGCAAGGATATCGGTCCCTTTCCGACTGATATCGATGGACGTGTGTGAAAGGTTAAGTCCAAAGGCGAACAAGTCAGTTTGAAAGTATGCATGCACCATCTTTCTAAACAGAGGCAATCCTGGAAACTTGACGCTCAAACGAATGACATGCTTGGGAAATTGTGCATTGACATGTTGACTGGTGGATCCGGGTATAGTGAACCAATAGTATCATGCTCTTAGGACGGATGGGAAACAGGAAATCATTGTCTCTACCCTTTGTGCGCCCATCCGCGCAAATCAGACTCGCAATGGACTTATAACTTGAATGCTCGCCGTATGTCTATCCGTCCGTCCGGGCTCCCACCCCCGACTTCTTTGTCACCGCAGGGCGGCGTCAACATCAACGCGATGTTACCGGATATGATAGAAAATGGTTGGACGAGCAGCCGGGCAAGGACTTGCGTGAGCAGAGAGCAGGAGATGGTATGGAAGAGAACAATGAAGAACTTGGAGACGAAGCTCTAAAAATTGGGACTCCATGATGGTCCTGGCGATGTGTAGATGGCTAGTTGAGTGGACCGACTATGGCAGCAAACCCATAGAAAGGCGTGCTAAGCGGACGAACTACGCTCGCGCAAAGCGATGTGTGTTTAGTATATTTCGTGAATGCGTAGTAGAATAGAATGCATCGGTAGACCCTGCCAACAGCGTAACGACCTAGAAGTGCACGCAAGACGATAAGGAGAGCTATTGAACGACGCAGATGTAGAAACCTCACTGGCACGTTCGCTACTCACCCGAGTGTTTTGATGTCGTTGCAACAGTCTCCGTAGTCCCACATCTCGAATTCTAACCAACATGAACCCTTTTCGCCGGGCTTTCTCCTGAACCGAGGGCGGCAGCCCGCTGGTGTGGTACATGACGGAAAGCAGTCTCGATCCAACAAGTGTCAACCTTCGAACATTCGGGACCATTGCTCGGCGGTTGCTCACTAGATCAACTAGACCTCCGCCCATGAATTGGTTCAGCGCGGGGTCTCTGATGAGCTGCCATGCACCGCGCCGACAGCAGATGGATGATTCTGGGAGTTAGAGGTCGTGTCAAGTTTGTCCTGTCCACAAGTCTGTGCTTTGTACCCGAGGCTCGCTTCGGTGAAACTCGCTGGAGCTACAACCAAGCATGTTGCGAAGTGTCACAAACTTGAAAGCGTCTTGTTTCAATGTTTGTCTGAGCGTTACGTCAAAGAGAGGTTAGGTTAAGTAAGCAATAGCCTGACTGGTCGATCGTGAAGCTTGCCTATGCAGCATCAATCCTTTCGATATCACTCAGGGAGAAGACTGTCATTCTTGTCTGCTTTCAACATTTTCTGCTCGGGCTTAGCCTGCACGTGCATGGCGTCGAAATCCTGCTTCACCATTCTGCATTTGCTGGCAACACCATCGAAACACGGTACACAAGGCAATGTTGTACTACTATACTGATTTCACGCTCATCCCTAGACCTTTTCAAACCTAAACAATTGAGTGGTTAAACAGATCGGGCCCGTCACAACATAGAGTATCTGAGCTTTCTCAGTCACAATCTGCGACAAGAATGAAAAAAACGCCTAGTCAAGGAAAAGAAAGCCGATTACCTGAGACTGACCATCAGATGGATCCGCGACCGTCCATACACTGGCCCTATTGTCAATAGGTTCGATGCTGGAGAGGAAACGGCTCTCAGCGCAAGACGGAATCGTGCATCACACGAGTACCACTCACGTGTATGCATCCTGAAATTCCCTGTAGGTGGCGATCCATTCCAGATCTTGCTCGGGGTCGACGGAAACGGTGACCTTGCCGCTGATGACCCCGGTAAAGGGATAATCCCTTAGGCAGAGGCGATAAACGTTCTCGCCTTCTGCCTTGACAACCCACTACAGCCGATGAGGTGAGGATTTCATTCTGGGGGGAGACAACGCAATTGCCATACGGTTGTGATTGGTCCATTGAGGTGGACACATTGAGAACCTGGTTCTGTGACATCGACGCTGGCGGGGGGCTCGCCCTCCATGACCGAGACGATCGTGAAAGTACCAGAAGTGAGGTTGGGAGGCATGGTGGCGTTGACTGCGGTAACAAGGTCGGGGATCGGGTGTGCTGTGTGGGTCGTTTGTTTTATACCCCTCGAACACTGTCCACGTTTGCGATTCCAAGCCATTTGGTATGAGCCATCTGAAATTAGCTCAGGATTCGGCACGGCGGGTTACTTTGGGGCGACACGGCCAAGTGCTCTTGTTCGTAATGAGGATTCCAAGAGAATATCTGTTACAAACTTCAAATACAATTAAGCGCGGCATACACTCGACGCGTCCGGTCATATGGTGCATAACACATCTTGTCCTCAAATGGAGTTCTAGCTGTACCCGGGGAACCTCCGATATCCTCTATGCGTCTTTCGTGCCAAATCCAAGTCGTATGCGCAGAGAACTGCGAGAGTCGACCATTTAACCTTTTGTGTTTTGGATGCCGGACGTCTGGCTACTTTTCGGATCAATCGTCAGCGCACCCGGGCCAACGAGTTTCCTATCAAGGGTAAACACTGATCAGATCCCCGAGTGCTCAGTGATAGCAATATCCTACACTTTAATCGCTGCTTGTCCCAACACCAACATCCTTCATCCCAGATGCCAGACGAGCGGCGAGTTGGGACGTATCGCAGGTGTGGTTGAAGTGATGAAAATATACCGCAGGGGATCCTGGAGATCACTGAGAGCTGGAGGGAGCTCCATGAACATTGAAGATAAGGATAATTAACGCGTCAGGCCACCAGCGTGGTGAGGACATAATCAATTCTGATTGGTTGTTCGGTCACGCCACCATGATCGTGTGTAATTTCATTTTTCAGTTTAAAAAGGGCGGTCGGTGACATTGTCTGTTCCCCTCCTTCACTCACCATGGCTTTTAACGCGACAGCAGCAGCAGCTGCTCACGCGACCGCCCACCAGCTCTACGCGCATGTCGACTTGTCCAAGCTCAGTTGGTTGGAGCAGTTTTGGGCTGCTTGGTACATTTGGATCGACAACCCTGTCATTGCTACCGGTCTCATGAGTTTCTTGCTCCACGAAGTAAGTTGCACACCCGGCCCTACGCGACGTTCTTTGACACCCATTCAAGATTGTATATTTCGGACGTTGTGTTCCTTGGATCATCATCGACGCTATGCCGTACTTTCAAAAGTGGAAACTGCAACCCAATAAGATCCCTACTCCCCAAGAACAATGGGAGTGTACCAAGCAGGTCCTTTTCTCCCATTTCACCATCGAATTGCCTGCTGTCAGTTCCGTCGCAATTTTGATCACTCGAACGTACTCAACCATGCTTTTTAGATTTGGTTGTTCCATCCCATGGCAGAGACGTTGGGTATGCAGACCTACCAGGTACCCTTTCCATCCTGGCAGACCATGATCCCACAAGTCGCCATCTTTTTCGTGTTCGAGGACATGTTCCACTATTTTGGTACGACCTTTTTTTTTTGCGTGATCCCGTCCGACGATCTCGGTTTAGCTCACCAGGCTCTTCATTGGGGACCATTGTACAAGCACATTCACAAGCTCCACCACAAGTATTCGGCTCCTTTTGGTCTTGCTGCCGAGTACGCGCACCCTGCCGAGGTGTTTATCCTTGGCACTGGCACGATCGCTGGTCCCATCCTCTACTGTTACTTTACGCGCAACCTCCACATTTTCACTGTATATGTTTGGATCACGCTCCGTCTGTTCCAAGCCATTGACGCACACAGTGGTTACGGTTCGTGTCGTTGGACTTGTCCGAGAAGCATGGGCTTACTTTGTCACCCATAGACTTTCCCTGGTCGCTGCAGCACATTGTTCCATTCTGGTCGGGTGCTGAACACCACGATTTCCACCACATGGCATTCACCAACAACTACTCGACCTCTTTCCGGTGGTGCGATCGCTTGTTTGGCACGGACGACAAGTACCGCGAGTATCGTCAGCGCATCGCTGCGAGCAAGACCGCGATGAAGGGCAAGAGCAAGGCTGAGCAAGAAGAGGCTGAGCGTCAACTCATTGCCGAGATCGAAGCAGAGGGTCAGCGTGCAGAGGCTATCGCTGAGGGATCTATTCAGGACGACAAGACGGTCAAGGTCCAATAGAGCACAGTGGTTAGACCTAGATAGACTATTACTCGTACGACACGCATAATAATGATACCTGAAACGGCAAAGTTGGACCTTTCCTCGATGCTACCACCAGAGACGCTCGAGCTCATCTTGGGGCACCTTTCGCGGTGCGATCTCGTTGCGATACTCACTGCCAGCTCTCTCTTGCATCACGTCGCCGCTCGTGTGCTGTACCGCGCACTCATCGACATTCCCCCGCAGCGCGCATTGCGGCTCGTGCAAACGCTCTCTCGCAACGACGTCTATCCCCCGCTCGTCCGTCGATTCGATCTCGAATGGACCGAAAACATCCTGACCGCCAACTTTCTCCGCCTCCTCCACCGCACCCTCCAACGCCTCACCCACCTGACCTACCTCGGCCTCGAATTCTCCGCCAACGACAACACCGCCAACCTCGCATGGATCCTCCAAGGCTGCCCCTTTTCCCTCCGCATCTTCACCACCTCGATGCGCTGCGAACCCCTCCTCGCCCGCTTCCTCGAAACCCAGCACCACGTCGTCGAAATCTGTCTCCGCGGCTTCAACCCCGTCCACACCTTTCCCCTCCCCGCCCACGCCCTCCCGCGCCTCGCCCACTTTCGCACCGTCCTCTCCTCGCCACACGTCACCGCCGACTTTGTCCGCGGACGCCCGATCGAGAGTGTGTCCATGTCGCTGTACCCGGGCGACGCCACCGCCTCGCTCGATGCCCTCCGTCTCTCCACGCGCCCCCTGAGGCGGCTCACCGTCATGTCGTTTGACGTCGGCTCCCCCGCAGCGCTCATCACCGAGATCTCGACGCGCCTACCGACGCTCGAGGCGCTCCACGCCGTCGTCCTCGTTCGTCACTCTACCCACGTCCGTCCCTTTCCCTTTTCCTTCTGTCCCATGTCGGTGTGATCGGCGACGTGGTGCTAACGGCTCACCCCACACAGAACCTCCTCGTCGAAACAGCCCCCTCGTTGAGCCATTTTACAGCGTTGCGGTATTTGACGTTCATGGCCCCCGGGACGCTCTCGTCCGAAAACGAATCCGAGATTGCAACGTTGTGGGGACGGGCGTGTCCGACCCTCAGGACGATCATTTTGCCCAAGGGCGTGGTGTGGGGGTCAGTCGACGGACGGTGGGTGTCGTTGCAGGACGTGTCGTAGGGTCGGTCTAGGGGGAGGAAGGCGTCGTTGTAGGTGAGCGGGGGACGCGTCGGTGACGGACGGGGATTGGGGTACAGGGGTAGACGGGAGGCTTTTAGGGAATCATTCTCTCTTTGTTTTT
>JBBPRA010000747.1:0-14347 GCA_038092775.1 Boletus rubescentipes
AGGCCACTGCAAGTACGGTAAGTAATAGTACGATGAGCGGGACAGACACACGAGACACCTTGGTCCAGCACCGATAATGGCGACCCTTTGAATGGGCCAATCGAACTGGAAGCCATTTTCCTCTGCTTCCAGACACGGTGAAGAGAATGGTTGTTGGACATTGGCGACAGAAACACCAGCAAGGAAGACGAGCCCAACGAAAACCGGCCACATGAAATAGAGTGGTAAGTCGCGGTAATGTTGTTGTCGGAACAAACTAATTGAGAACAAACTTCGAGTTCGGTTCGGTAACTTCGGCCCGGTTCCGAACCTCGGAGATGGTCCGTCGTTGGTGCGAAGGTTCCACACGACGACGCAACCAGAGAACTCTTCTAGCTAGAGTTCTGCGGCTAGCCTCAAGAAAGTTCATTCTAAATCCTTCGGATGGATTCCCGAAGGTTTATGAACAGTCAACATCTTACGCGACGGGTCCCCACTGGCACTGATAACTCCTTCCGAGCCTCAGTGGAGTCTTTGTTTTATACCTAATAATCATGCCAGTTTCTCTTCTATCCTGCGGTATGCCTCAGTGTTGGAGCTATTTCGAACGTCAGTGACGCCATCGTATCGGACCACCCATGACAATGTTACTACTTAATATCGCAGCGAGCGAAGGTATGCCTTCTCAAATTACCAACGTACTTACTCGTGAAGCTGACCACCGTATATAAAAGTCCCAAAAAGGGTGGACGTCGCTTGGGATCTCATGGTTCCGGCAATACAGCCAATGGCCCCATGACGCGGGCTTGATTATAACTACTCTACGAAGTTGCATTATAATCACCCCAGTTCACATCACCAGCCATCATCATAGAACAGAATATCGTTCCTCCACTGATCCGCGCTGTTTTCTGGTACGATCCCGAGAGACGCTAACATCACTTGGTTCTCTAAGGGTCCTGATGCCGGGAGCGGCCCTCCATAACGGGCGATTCCCCAGTAATAATCGATATCTTTGGAACTTTCAAGTGCATGAGTATTTGCCCATATCGATCCGAAACGAGGGAGAGACGTACTTTGTCGGTAATCGATCCACCTGGGGGAGCGTCATCAAGAGCTGGATCACGACGAGAACGTACACAACGAACCTGCTTGCCACCGTACTTAGCCGCCGCCTCATTCAACCAGCCGATCAGAAAAGTAAACATGGCTATAATACGCCCAGATGCTCAGTTTCAGGACGGGAGAAGGAACGAATAAATTGACTTACCTGCAGACCGTCCCGGACCCCAGAACAAGACGTACTTGCCATACCCACCACGTTCCTCCACGGTCTTCTCGTACAACGCCCGCATCATTTCGCTGTTTGGGAGTTTTGCCTTATTTGTCCAGACTTTGGCCAGCGCGAGCGCCGCGTATTCTGCATGGATAAACGACGATGTACCCAAAGGGACTACGTCTCTGAGTGAATATGTGTGAAGCACATGACACAGAATTACGAACCTCCAAGAAATGCAAGAGTGGGATCTCGGATATAAAACTGATCGAGGTACAAGTCTCGCATGTACAAGCCGTCCAATGAAAGGAAGGGTGACACAGCCGTGGAAGAGCCTGCATGAGGTTCATATGTTGCGCCATCGTAATATTGTGGCAAGAATGGGAACGAGTATCGATAACCAGTAGCCAGTATCACGCTATCGATTCCCGATAGAATCTAAACATAGTATTAATCTCTGAAATACATTCAGGTGAATGAACTGAAACTCACAGTACCATTCTTAAGCTCAACGTAGCCAGATTGAATGGAAGACCCTTCGGGTATACGTAAAAAGCGTTTGATCTCCCCAACAAGAGTCGTATTCTTGGGGATCCGGCGAAGTTGGTTTGCTAGCGAAAAGTGTGTTGCATTATCTACAATAGCATTAATGATAATGTGTTACTTTAGTTGCCACTTTGGCACATACTACTGTCAGGCTTGAATACCATAAAAAGGTTAGACCCCGTCGAGCGAATGAGAACGTTCACGTCTTACCCGAAAAGATTGATAGATCTTGCTAGCGTAATGGTTCAGATCTCTAGATATTTCAGTCCCACTAACCTGGACTGTCTTGTCAGCGGGAGACACAAAACCAGAGGATGGCGTACAGATGCACCAACGATAAGCACGGTTTGATTTGCATATGCCTCTGCTCGCCGGTATTGTCTCGAATGACGGACAAGATTAGGCAATCTCTGAACCCACTCCTTCAAACCGGGAATGGACGGCATCGATGGTGCATTGTACCTGCCCACAGCGACGGCGACAGCATCAAAATCCTACATATTCGTCCATGGATAAGATGTAATATACAACCAAGACGTGCGAAAGGAGTGATGCACACCTCGGTCCACCAAGTTACCCGGTATGTGTGGTTCTGAGTTGGCTCGAGGGACCTGAGCCAGAGTCTCCAACCTTGCTCTTGGCCGGCTTTGTTGGAACGCTTCTCGACACGCTCTACGCGGGTATTATAAGCAGCAGCTAGGTTTTCATCATTGCTATTGATGTTGAGATAAGAAGCATAAGATCGAACATAGTTGCGGACTTGATCTTGCGACAGTTCTGGTATCGAAAGTGAGTGAATAGTTCGAAGAAGAAACAGGAACGCACCGCACCCCATTGTGTACCCGCAGGCCAAGGCCAATGAGGAAACTGATGTGTAAAACTGGTAATCAGGTACGAAGTGTGCAAAGACGTGTTCCACTCACCTGTTGCACAGGCTATGCATACCAATATAACGTGTACAAATGTTCTGAATCTAGCCTCCACGCGACGCAAACCAACATACCGAAGGTGCATTGCAAGTCAAGGACTTCCACATCGGTTTGGGTCCTCTATGATCCTTCCAGATCTTGCCATCGTCTTCGGACTCCTCTGAATACGGCAGGTTGACACCTGTTGGCGGGAGGGAAGGTGCAAAGTCTCCAATTGGACATGGAGCATTCGGCACGGGAGCATCGAGTGGAACCTCTTCGGTATAGTGCCAGTTTCCTCCCGGGACACTGTCCCGCTCAAAGATGCGAACGTCTAGGCCGGCTTCCGTCAGTTCGCGATATGCAGCTAGGCCACTACAAGGAGGTATTGGTGAGTGATGACGATGTCAGGGACACGAGGTACCTCGGTCCAGCGCCAATAATGGCGGCCCGTTGAATGGGCCAGTCGAACTGATATTCGTTCGCATCGGCTTCCTGAAACGGTGGTGTAGAGAATGGTTGTTGGATGCTGGCAACGGAAACACCAGTGAGCAAGACAAGCCCAATGACGGGTCGCATGAAAGAGTAGTGGGGTAATATTGCTGTGTTGAAGCAAACTAAATGGCTTTGAGGTTAATCTATTGAAGTTTGGTTCGAGAGTCTCCCCAAGAGTCACGATGAAGAAAGTTGTTCACTACTAGTTCGGTTCCGAATCTCAGGCAGTAGTGACTTTACAAGCTTGACGCTCTTGCGTGGGCCTGTCAAGACTCAAAAGTCGACAAAAAGGCAATCAAGGGTCCGATGAGAAAACTTCTTTGCCGTAGACTGGTTGACCTGATAGGACTGGTCATGACGATAGGGAAAGAAGCCCACTCCTAACGACGTTCTCTTCAGGTGGTCTGTTGAGAAGTACCTGGCTCTGCTGTACTAGTAAGTGCCAATGGTAATTACGGAAACAAACATGCGGTGCACGTTCAACTCGTTTATGAGAGCACCGGATTGGGTTAGTCTGGTCACCAGACTAGGATTGGGTTCGTTCTGCTTCATGTGACAAACGGCGAACTTCGCCCACGTCCTTCGCGATGATGAGATCTACATCTTTTACGCAAGCTCCGAAAGCACAGTAGTAAGTGCTAAGATGCAAGGTAAGTAATACAACACCGTATCAGGCTATCTCGATCATGTATTGGCTCTGACCAACGTAAAGGTACAGAGAAAATCAAGACACGCGCCTAACACTATTGAGACTTCCAGGTATCGATGGCGGGATGAACACTTCCATATTTCAGTTTACCTGCCGTGAGGATGGAAAGGAGAAAGACCGAGCACTAGTCACGAGGGAGTACGTGTAGCAAGAACTGTTTTATGTCCTGGATTTCTTCTGGGCACGATGAGTGGTCAAGAGACTCGTATTTTTTGAAACTTAAACCTGCGGTGCCAAGTTTTCCCTCCTCAAGAATGGGCAGACCATACTTAGCGAGGGCTTGACTAGACTGCACCCCCAAATTATAGGGCACAATAGGATCATCAGCGCCGTGGCACATAAGCACCGGCGTTTCGGTCAAGTGGGGTGAAACGATCTGAGGAGATAACTCGTTAGAAACATCCTGCGTTTGACAAATAGCAGGGACTACTTTTGGAAACTCGTCGTGTAATAGCAACCAGCAGCTCAACGCAACCACTCCGCCAAGCTTCCAACCATCTTGTCCACCGAATTGTCCCTCGGGCCCTCGGGCCGTGAGTCCCGTCAAAAGCGACATGCATCCGCCCTGGCTGAACCCGCCGACAACGATGCGTTCAGGGGGTATGCCAGCATTGATCTCGTCCTGAATATGCCCATCTATCGTACGGGCAGACGCGAGCATTCTTTCACGATCCTCCCTTTTTTCCTCCATACCAAGAGAATACAGATCGAACCAACCAGGCATCGACAAACCCATGTTGGCAGTGATTTTAAGGTTGGGAGCGTTGGGAAGCACCCACTTGACGTGGGGTAACTCATGTTTGAGCAGTTCTGCAATTGCACGCCAACCAAGGCCAGAGTCACCAAGACCCTATCATGGATGTGAGTAACGCTGAAGAGGATGTATGTTAAGAAGCACACATGTAGGAAGATGACAGTTGCAGTGTGCTTCGCCAACGGTAATACCTGGTAGGGAGGAATGACTCTGGCCATGATCGATGGGTGGGATCGGGTTGGAATCTTGGTAAGTTATGTGAGGCGGAATCGGAAAGATAAGGATCGGCCTAGTCTCGGGTCCATCCGTTGTGGTGACAGCTGAGTTCAGCTGAGTTTCAATCTATCGATGCGGAAACATCGTTGTGGTAGTCTCAGATCCATCCGTTGTGGTGACAGGCGGGGCTTTAAAAAACCGTGCAGAAACGTCCTGTTGTGGGGATGTTTCTGCACCGATATGTTGAAACTCAGCTGAACTCAGCTGTCACCACAGCGGATGGACCCGAGACTACGTTGTTGGACGTTTCTGCACGGTTTTTTAAAGCCCCGAAAGCTCCGTCTAACGCCATGTCCTCCCATGTAGAGATCCGAGATCCGCGTGGATTCCTTTCCCTTCAAGTTGCCATGGGCACTGGCACGGAGGCATTCGACACTCAAGCCACACTAACAGATGTTGCATGGCGAGCATTCCAGGGTCCAAGTATCTGAACATTGATCATTGTCAGCACTGGCAGTATTTTGCGACTTATTTGGGCAACAAATTCTCACCCATGGTCTAGCCCTGGATTTCAAATAGCTGCAGGACGTTAAAGATATAAGGTCAGTGTGCATTAAAGTAAATTTATCAGTATGGAAACTTTTATTCTGCTTTCACTCAGTGTACTCATTGGTATCCTCATCCTTTTCGCCTTCGGTGGCGTTCCTTTCCTGCCAATCACTTGGCGTAAGAGCATCATAGATGAACCCGTCGTCCGAAAAGAGCCCAGTAGGATCTTCATTCCAGACGTACTTGCCAGATGGCCATGGCCTCGTCGCCTCAACCCAAATTATGCCGTAGCCAAGAAGGAGGCCGACGCTTGGATGATGAGCTTCCGAGCATTCAGCCCCAAAGCCCAGGACGCCTATAATCGGTGCAACTGCAGTAGGTGCTGTTCTTCGTACCCCGCCTGTATACCAAATCTGCAAATCTGTTTGATAGGTCTCCTCGCCTGTTTAACGTGCCCTTTGGCGAGCAAAGGTAACATCATGGGTACATTGGTCAGATGATTTACCCTGACATTCATTCAGAGCATGCGAGAGCTGGTTGCGATGTCATGCATATGTTCTTAACCATCGACGAATATTCTGATAGGTCTGCACCATCCGAAGTCCGTAAGCAAAAGGACGTAGTCATGGACGCTCTCAGAAATCCTCATATGCCACGTTCGAAAGGAGAATGGATTGGAGGGGAGGTAACACGTCAGTAAGCATATGGATAGATTTATCAGGTGCTTGCAGACGTTATTTACTTGAAATAGATTTTGGGAACGCACCATACAAAATGCTACCGCAGTCTCGCAGAAGAGGTTCATTCGGAACATGGATCTATATCTCGAGGGTGTCGTGCAGCAGTCTATCAACAAGAAGGATCATCGCATCCTTGATGTCCAGAGCTATATTGATCTACGACGGCTTACCAGTGGAGTGAAACCTGCGTTTTCTATGATAGAGTGGGGACTTGACATCCCTGATAAGGTGATGTCGCATGCTGTCATCCAGGAGCTGTTTCTAGCAGCCAGTGATCTAGTCGCTTTCACAAACGTCTGTGATATTCCGAGTCATGCGAGGCTAATGTGTGTGTGCTGACGTGACCGCTTTGAAGGACATCTTTTCCTACAATCTCGAACAACTGCGGGGAGAGGAAGTCCACAACATTATAACATGTGTAATGAACGAATTCCATACAGACGTGAACGGCGCCATCCTGTGGGTCGAACACTATCTTCGTGGGGTTATGGAAAGGTTCCGTGTTACCTTGGACACCCTTCCTCAATGGGAAGAACCCTTGAACTCGCAGGTGAAGGAGTATTGTGATGGCCTGGGTCACTGGGTAAGGGGTCATGATCAGTGGAATTTTGAGAGTGGGAGGTATTTCGGTAACAAGGGCCTTGAAATCATGGAGCACAGATGGATGTCGCTCCTGCCAAAGGATAGTGCAAGCGCAACGCAAATCGGGCCCGTGCACATCGATAGTTCTCGTTTGTAACCAAACGATGTATGTAGTAGTGTAATGGAGTACGTATTAGCTAAACCTGCAGGTGGTTATTGTATCAATTTAGTCAAGGAAAGTTTTTCAGGATATCGCGCAAACCTAGATCGTGCGCGAGATGGGCGATGTCACCTGGCTGCCAAATGAGCGGGTGATCTTGGACCTGTTAGTCACGTCTTTCATTCCGTCAGTCCAGTCTTCATCACGCTCCGACCTGCGTGGGTATCAAGGGCCCGTGTATTTTAAATTTACTATTCAGACATGAGCCCACGGACCTGTCCCCGTTCCTTATCCCCCTCAGGATATCGTCCTTGTCCAAAAGGTAAGAGAAACAGGTTCACCCCACCGTGTCATGTTCTGTGTCAATGAGCGCTCCCACACTGTGCAGCAGCTATTTTCGTGCTGCACGCCCACCTGACATCCATCATTCATTACTTCATAATTGTGATGGACACTTGCAACGTTCGCGCCTCTTCAACTCGCTGTGTACAAAGCAACATGCCACATGACATAAGCGCCAATCACGATCTCAGGTCCTACCCCCCCTTACCCTACTCATGGTGCATTGTATCTACGGTGACCACCCGATGTATCTAAATCTGGGCAATATCAACATTGACATTGACACTGCACATTGTCCAGCGTACCTCCAGTCCCACATCAAGTGGTTCCCACGCATGAAGTTCACCAGTCGTCATCATAGACGAAGACATCACTCCTTGCTTGATCTTCACCGTTTCTCAGTACAAATCCGGGAGGCGTCAACATCGTGTCGCCTTCTTTGGATCCTGTCAACTGGAGCGGTCCGCCGTAATGTGCGATTTCCCAGTAATGAACGACCTCTTTGGAACTGTTCAGCACGTGAGCTCGTGCACATGTCCACACCCATCAAGCGACGTACTCTTTTGGTAACGGATCAACCTTGGCGAGCGCCGTCAGCAGTAACAACTTGGGGAGAACGAATGCAACGAACCTGCTTGCCTCCATACTTGGCCGCCGCTTCGTTCAGCCAGCCGATGAAATAGGTAAACATGGCTGTAGCATCATCGGATGCTCAGCGCTGAGTCCTGGGACATGAACGAATTGACCTGCCTGCAGACCGTTTCGGACCCCAGAACATGACATACTTGCCGTATCCTCCGCGTTCCTCCACGGTCTTGTCGTACAATGCCTGCATTGTTTGGGCATTTGGGAGCTTTGCCTTGTTTGTCCAGACTTTGGCTAGCGCAACCGCCGTGTATCCCAAAGTCGGAAAGGAGGGTGCGGCCAGAGGAACTGCCGTTCTGAATGAGCAAATTTAAGGCACGATAAACAGGTTTGACTACGAACAAGAAAGGAACGCAAGAGTAGGGTCCCGGATATAAAAATGATCAAGGTAGACGTCTCGGATGTACCCGCCGTGCAAGGGCAGGAAAGGTGATACGGTCGTGGCAGAGCCTGCATGAGGTTCGTATGTTGCACCGTCGTAGTATTGTGATAAGAATGGGAACGAGTATCGGAAGCCAGTAGCAAGTATCACGCCATCGATTCCAGATAGGATCTAGGCATGGCGTCGGTCGCCGGGACGTTTCAAGGAGGCGAGACGAAACTCACAGTGCCGTTCTTGAGCTCGACGAGACCAGACTGAATGGGAGATCCTTCGGGTATAGGTAAGAATCGTTCGATCTCCCCAACGAGAGTCGTGTTTTTGGGGATCCGGCGGAGATGATTTTCTATCGCAAAGTGTGTTGCATTGTCTATAACAGTGTCAAAATTACGGATTCCTTTGCGTGAACAATTCGAGCACATACTTGTGTCAGGCTTGCATGTCACGAAAGAGTTAGATCTCGTGAACCAAATAAAAACTTTGACGTCTTACCCGAAAAGATTGATAGATCTTTTTAGCATGGCGATTCAGATCTCTAGATATTTCAGCCCCACTGACCTAGACCACCTTATCAGCGGGAGATAAGAACGTTACAGAGGGTGGCATACAGATGCACCAATGATAAGTATGGTCTGATTTGCATATCGCGCTGGTCGCCGATATTGTCTCGAGTGACGGATAAGGTCGGGAAATCTCTGAACCCATTCCCCCAACCCGGGAATGGTCGGCATTGATGGTGCATTGTACCTGCCCACCGCGACCACGACCGCATCAAAGTCCTATATATCCATTGTTGGATAGGATGCAACAAAGGCGTGCAAGAAGCGCACCTCGGTCCACCAAGTCGCTCTGTAGGTGTTACTCTGGGTTGGTTCGAGGGACCTGAGCCAGAGCCTCCAACCTTGTTCTTGACCGTCTTGGTTGATACGTTTCTCGACACGCTCTACGCGGGTGTTGTAAGCAGCCGCGGGGTTTCCGTCATTACTATTGATGTTGAGATAGGAAGCATAAGATCGAACGTAGTTGCGGACTTGATAATGTGTAAGTTCTGGCGTTTGATGTGAGTAGGCTAGTTCAAAAGATGAACAAGAACATACCCCATTGTGTGCCCGAAGGCCAAAGCCACTGAGCGAACTAGCAATACACAGAAATGGCAATTAGATCCAAGAAGAGTGACCGGAGGTGTTCCACCCACCTGTTGCGCACGCTACGCACGCGAGAACATGACAAGCTTAGCCTTCACGCGACGTAAACCGACTCGGACATACCGCAGGTGCATTAGAAGTCAAGGATTCCCAAATCGGTTTCGGACTTCTATGATCCCTCCAGATCTTGCTGTCATCCTCGAACTCTCTTGAATGCGGTAGACTGACGCTTGCTGGAAGGACAGAAGGCGCAAAGTCGGCGACTGGACAGGGTGCGTTGGGCACGGGTGCATCAAGTGGGACCTCGTCGGTATAATGCCAGTTGCCTCCTGGGACGCTGTCCCGCTCAAAGATGCGGACTTCTAGGCCTGCTTCTGTCAGTTCACGATATGCAATCAGGCCACTACAAATGCGATGAGTCAAGGTACGACGGTAGGGGGCCACAACGAGATACCTTGGTCCAGCGCCGATAACAGCGACCTTTCGGATGGGCCAGTCAAACTGATAGTACTCCTTCTCATCGGCTTCAAACGACGGTGTCGAGAAAGATTTCTGGACGCTGGCGGCTGCAACCCCAGCAAGCAAGACAAGTCCAACGATTGGTCGCATGAATCGCCAGGTATCTTCGTGAAGGGCTATTAGGCGGCTTTCCGAGCATCACCGCATGGGCCCAACAAAGAACAACGGAGGCTTTTTCCGAGTTTTTGGTAACCAATTTGGCGCTGACGCTGAGGATCGGGAAGTGGCAGCTATCCCAATAGCACTTGCGAATGCTCTAGAAGAGAAACGCGTCCGAACCGCGAGGTTGAAGGTTTGGGTCGCCGACTATCGTCAGCAAAGATCGTACTAACTACCTTAGACTCGGGTGGTACACCTTGAGTCCTGCACATTGACCAACTTACACGCTGCAGTCTGCGTCGACTTGGAGTCCCCATGCTTGAGGATGGATACAAAGGTTCTACACAACGACTACGAAACCAGATAAGAAATGAAAAATAAATGCCAGATTACAACAACACTATGGTCAATTTGTAAATCGTCTACACAATGGCTCGCTTGATCAAAGCGAGAAGAATACAAACATGACAAAAGGGTGAATAGCTTGAACAAGAGTCTGGCTCTCCGTCGCTAGGTGCCATTATTGTCAAGGTGGAGGAAATCAATATTGATAGTTTAACCTTACGGCATGCAACCCCGGGAAAGTCTGACTTACCTCACCCTCACTCATCAACACGTTCAATCTCTGCTAGAACGTCTGCGGGAGATATTGGGACAACAGTCACATCAGCGTGCCTAAACGTGCGAAGCCCCGTTCGGATAATCCTCAGGCGAGACTTGCAATGCGGGTCCGGACATGCAACCTCTGCATCCGTCGTCATCCAATCATGCGGATGCGTCACACGCTGCTTGGCCGCCAGGAGCGGGAGGACAGCACCTAAACTTTCGCGGGACCGTTAGTAGTGGCACAACACTCCACGCACGGGTCACATGGTTTGTGCACTTACTGAGGGAATAGATGGAGAAACCTTGACCGGGAGGGAAATACAGCATCTCTCCTTGTAGCATGAAGTGGTCTCCAGGTTTTGCGCCGCATAAGACGCGCTCATTCGGTGGGCAGACGACTTCAACGCGAAGATCATACAGTTGGAAGCTATCATCCGAGTGGTCCGACATGTTCTGCGACATGGTAGTGGACAGAACGAAAATACCTTCGAGACCAAGGACGTGAGAATAACTTCCTCGAAGGCTTGTTCCAGAGTCTGATGTAAGCGCGCTGGCTTACCAAGTGCGGGCATATGCGAGAGGTTCGGGCACGAGGATAATGACTACTGGAGAAACCCCCAGAATAAAGGGAAGGGGAGAGCTTCGAATATCACCAATGGCCGGGATAACATGAGGCCCGAGCCGAAAGGAAAAGGACGTGGATACGTCATTAAGGACGACACGGATATAGATAGCAACTCTGAGGCGGAATTTTCTGCTTGAACGATACATAATTGTGATACAAACTAATGACTGCAAGACGCCAAAAGTGCCAATAAAGCTTGACAAGTCATCTACCCAAGCGGAACAGCACCACTGCCTCGGACACATGTCAATGGGTGGGCTCGAAGAGCTACACAGTGAAACCTGGTCGACGGGTTTACGGTAGGCGATAGAGGAATGAGCAGGATCTTAAATGTGAAGACTGCACGAAGACGAATGATATACGTCAACGACTGGGCAGACACAGTAGCCAACAGGAAGAGACCGGGCTAGATCACACGTGGGGCCCGGCCCCAGGGTTGAAAAAGACAAATTACTAGTTTGCATTCGTCGATATGGCCACCCGACGAACCAAGATAATAAATCCGCAAAAAAAAAGGAATAAATAAAAGTGAAGCTTCAAAATGTTAAATCAGAACGAGCTGAGAAGATAATGGACGCAATGATATTCATCCTGATCTCATCACACGGTGCAAAAGGAATAGAGATCAAGAAAACCGCCCCGTATACGCCAGACCAAGAAAAGTTGCAGAATTGGCACGGGTAATATCGTATGCGCGCAAATTAAACAATGATCGTATGCCTGATGCCATCAAATTCGAAATTGAGCGATGCAAGAACGATTAAAGATGCCACGACGTTGCAAACCACCGGGCTACAACACTAGGACTCCAAATGACTAGTAGCATAGGGACTACCTGATTCCGGTCCCCCATCATCGTTCATCGTCTGACTGGCATTACACTCATCGTCTCTTACTCTGCACGAAAGTTACACACTGGCATACATACCGTCCGCAATATCGGTTCAGTACTCTATCTTTGGCGTAATGTCTACCCTTGCGACGGTCGGGTTGCTTACATCTGAGCGCGAAATGCCAGTGGAAGATTCAGATAAGGAGAAAATCTCGTACACTGGCAGTACATTCATGCGCGGTGTAACGGTTCTTGAGGCCGTACAGAGCCTGAGTTGAGATGTCGCGGGTGCTACCCGACGAGTGAGAGAAAGGAGCGCGAATCTGATCCGACGCGATCGGGGGAGGAGGGTCGAAGGACAAGGGGATGTCGTGAAATCGTGAGGTCGTGGCGAGCGACGAACTGTGAGTGACGAAGGTAGTCGGCGGACGCGACTAAATAGAGAATTATCAGCGGCAAGCGCGCGACAGAGATGATGATTGCAAAAAGCTGGGACAGAATGTAATGCTGTGCTAATTCGTGTCCGCTAATTCTACGATGGCGGTCGATGTATTCATCACTACTAGCTGTATCATAACCTCCGTTACATGCGGAGGCCCGATGATCGGAAAGCTGCGCAATAAATAGCTCGGCTTCTACTCGGAGTGAGACAGGACTCATGCGATCAATCGTCGGGATCGCCTTGCTTGCTGGCGTTGCAGCCGCCAGCGTCCAGAAATCCTTCTCTACACCGTCGTTTGAAGCTGAGAAAGAGTACTACCGGTTTGACTGGCCCATTCGAAAGATCGCCGTTATCGGTGCTGGACCAAGGTATGCTGTGTCTTGTACATAGTATCATGCCGCACCCACACCTCTTTGTAGTGGTTTAGTCGCATTTCGCGAACTGACGGAAGCTGGCCTAGAGGTGCGCATCTTCGAGCGGGACAGCGTCCCGGGAGGCAACTGGCACTATACCGAAGAGGTCCCGCTCGATGCGCCCGCCCCAAATGCCCCGACCCCTATTGGCGACTTTGTCCCTTCTCTCCCTCCGGCAGGCGTCGATCTGCCGTATTCGGAAGAGTTCGAGGACGATGGAAAGATATGGAGGGATCATAGAGGGCCGAAGCCGATTTGGGAGTCCTTAATTTGTAATATACCTTCCGTATGTTGGTTTACCTCGTGTTTGCGTTAAGCTCGCCGAATACTGATCATGTTCTGGCGTACATAGCCTTTGCAACAGGTGAACCGAGTACATTTAATCTCTCCGCCTAGTATCTGATTGTCGCATTCGCGTATTAGTTTCCTCAGTGGCCCTGGCCTGCAGGTACATCATGGGGTAGGTTCATGTTCTTTGCTCAGACCAGTCACTCACTCCAGACACCAGAACTTACACACTACCAAGTTCGCAACTACGTTCGCTCTTATGCTTCATATCTCAATATCAATAGCAATGATGGAAACCACGCGGCGGCTTACAACACTCGTGTAGAGCGTGTCGAGAAACGTATCAACCAAGACGGTCATCAACAAGGCTGGCGACTCTGGCTCAAGTCCCTCGAACCAACCCAGAGTAACACATACCGAGCGACTTGGTGGACCGAGGTGTGTCTCCTTCCGTTTGCACATCTTGTATGATTATGGACGGATGGGTCAGGATTTTGATGCTGTCGTCATCGCCGTGGGCAAGTATAATGCACCCTTAATGCCGTCTATTACCGGTCTAGAGGAGTGGGTTCGGAGGTTTCCCGATCTTGTTCGTCATTCGAGACAATATCGGCTACCAGAGGCGTATGAAAACCAGACTGTCCTTATTGTCGGTGCATCTGTATGGCACCCTCGGACTATGTCTGTCTCCAGCTAATAATGAAGTCCAGGTCAGTGGAGGTGAAATATCTAGAGATATAAATCGTCACGTTAGAGAGATCTATCAATCGTTCCGGGTGAGTCATGAGCTATTCTCACCAGCTTGACGAGATCCAACTCTTTTGCAGCCTGACAATAGTATGTGCCAAAGTGGTGCTTAAAGCTCATTGAACATCGTTGACACTGTCATAGATAATGCATCACACTTTGGGCTGGAAAATATACTTCGTCGGATCCCCAGAAACACGACCCTCGTTGGAGAGATCAAACAGTTTCTACCTATACCTGAAGGGTCTCCCATTCAATCCGGTCTCGTGGAGCTCAAGAACGGTACTGTGGGTTTAGTCTTGCTTCCTTGGAATGTGTTTCGACGACCGACTCCACGTTTAGATCCTGTCT
>JBBPRA010000748.1:0-14306 GCA_038092775.1 Boletus rubescentipes
CTCTCCATTTCATTCAGGGGTGTCGTCCGCGACTCGGAGGCGGAAAGCGAGCGAGCAAACAAGCTGTGACTATACTAGTAATTGTCAGGGGCTGCGACGATACGCGGTACCTCCGATAACGACCTGATTGGAGACTCATCTTGTGTGCCATCTTCTGACTAGCCAGGATCAGGGCACAGGACTTGCCAATAATATCATCGGCGGTGTTTGGTTTGCTCGTTTCAGACAGTGGAATACGAGAAAAAAAAAGTGCGTAACATCCCAAGAAAGTGTATTGCAGGGGGAGGGGACATATAAAAAGTGGCTCGTTGTCCTCTTCACATTCATCACCTCGTTCTCTTCATCTTCTAGTAACAATGCCTCAATTCTTCTTAAGAAATGCTGGAGATCCAACCAAGGTTGTCAATCTCCCCGCCTTAGGTGCTCCGTTGAACATTGCAGCGTTTACGGGTGCAGCTATTCAGACCGTCAGTCCAATTCTCGACTAGGAAACTTATTTCTAACATATTGCTTGCAGTGGGACATACAAGTTGGTCCTGGCGCATTAACCCCGGGGCTGAACATCAATCCAGTCAGCGCCTTGGGAAACCCGGTCAGTCCTGTAGGGGTTGACCTCGTGGCCAATCCCATTCCAACTCCATGGAACTTCGTGGCGACGGTCCCGGCTCTTGCGGGGCAATTCCGGTTCGTATTTTTCTCCCTGCATTATTATCAGACGTTGAATAGTTTGATGGCTTTCAGGATTCAGGATCCAGCCAGCGGAAGTTTCTGGGGCGTAGCTTCCCTAGCCGTAGGCACCAATGTAACGCTTGGTCCGGCAGGGAGCCCCAACCAGAACTGGATCTTGGAGCTTGTGGGCTGAATGGTACACCGTAGTTCTCGAGTGATCATTGGGCTTGGGTCGTGTAAGATAGTTAGCAAGTGCCGGATCTGACAAGAATGCTGTGAAATGTAGTATGAATGTGACGATGAATTGTGCTTTATAAGGCGGACTAGTGTGTACGATCAATCACAATCTTGCGTATGTGTACTTATGCTTGGGCCGGAGATCGATCGATACAACATAGCATCGTTCCTTCTTGCAATCAAGCCTTTGTGCGGACTGCCCGTTTACACTGGCAAAGGTGCTGGTGCTGGTATCGTAGGACTGTAGTTGGACGCTTGCTCGTCATCACCGGGTCTCTGTCACGAACAGTTTGACCCCTAAGGCCCGTGTACTCGTCTATCCCTGAATGTTTCTTTGTGATCCCGAACACTTAGTAATAGCTTATCGTTCCGTCCCCTCCTTTCCCTTAAGGTCGTGCTTCTCTATTCTAGGTACAGTGTCCCCGTTTAACCAGCCTGTATTACTTAGCATTCTCTATTCTAGCAATCAACGCGCTTCGTACTGTGTCTGCGACACGGTTTCTACCGAACCTGCCAACAGTCTCCCTGCCGTTCCGATACGTCTCAATGCACCACAAATCAATGATAGGTGGTCAAAAGAACCATCAGCGCATCCGAACGGTGGAGCCGACCGAGGGACGACGACTGGCTCGAGGCCCAACTCTGATGCTCACTGACGACTGTTACGCGACGTGCTCTACTATCTACCCCAACTCCGCTCCTACCACAGGCTGCTGACTAGCAGCCTGTGCGTCACCGTGGAACCCTCCGCTAGGGGCCCCTACTCCAACGGGTAATGAATATCCGCCTGCCATGGGTGCTCGTCCTGCAGAATGATCTCCCGGCGCAACGAGTGAGTGCGGCGACTCGAAACAATCAGGTGTACGTCTGGAATATTGGAGGGGCAAGCGACACCGACTATGTACTACCAAAGCTGGCAAATCGACCGCAAAAGAAGCACTCCACACCGCAGCCTGAGAGGTGAGCATGCCTATCATGCTTTCCATAAGTTCTCAGGACATACGTTCAATCGTAATCTCACCGGTGGGCCGGCTTGGGAGAGACACTGAGAGAGAGAGAGAGAGAGAGAGAGAGAGAGAGAACACGGGCCAACGCCCTGGCTAACCACCCCGCAACGCAATGAGACAAGACAAGACAGAACTACGCTACACTGTGTTGTGCTACTCCGGCATCTCCTGACCTGGGCCCCTGCCACTTTTAGCCTCGCTCTACCGTCGTAGCACGGCCCTACGGGCCGTCCCACTCCACCGGACGACATGTTTCTCGCAATTTGTCTAGAGGCAGGGAACTTGAAGATTATTAGTCCCCCACCGTGTCTCCGCAAGTTTTTAACAGTACATTTAAATGACTTCATGTTAGTCATCTAATCGCGAGCAAGCACAGACGGGCAGCATTGGACCTTGGAAGAAAACGATAACAGATTACGTGGCGCCACTCCAGTAAGATTGCTACTCCCTCACTGGACATGTCTCACTTACTCCACTGTCGGAAGAATCCGGACCTACCCGGACAATCCGCTATAGTAGACTCCGAGTTGGACAACGAAGCCGGTGCAAGTGATCTCAACGTACGTGCGCGTTTCATTTTAAAGTGAGCTCTTACAGTCCCATAGGTAGATACCGTTACTGGCGTCGGCTGTAAGCCCGTCACTCGCACCGATCGCGCATGGACGACCCCACGGCATACCAGTCACATGTACGATACTATATATCCCAGAGATTAGTAGTCGTCCCTTGTGCCCGTACCTCGTAGTCGCCCCAACAGAACGTGGTCCTGTTTTTCCGCACGCCTGTCTTAGTTTCCCCCGCCATAGGCCACGGTAGGTTTCCATCGGCTCCCTTATCCAACTATGACTCCTTGGTCATCACCACACTCTCTGACTGTCCTCGTATCAACTTTGCCCGGAGTCACCATCTCCCGCATCCTCTATCCATGCCCTTGGGGACGAGGCACTGCCGCTTGGCTTATGTACGAATTATCGGATGGGTCGCTATCCCTTTCCCTTAACAGGGAGAACCAGAGGAGCATCTGAATGCCACAGGGACACCTCGGGATCTTATGAGGTCTAATAGGTTGCACAGGATAACGATGCATAACCAGGACCCGGTGGAGAGGACCTAGGTAGACGGGACACCGACACCGAAGGTGAGGAAGTAAATAGAAACTGACTGTGCTACAGGACAGACGACCACTGCTACGCGGACTCCAGCTATTGCGTCAGGACCACTGGCACCGCTCGGAGGGTTCTCCACCGCACTCCAGACTCTGGTCCCAGTCCCTTGGCCCATTTCCATAAGCATGAGGTGCACTGACCCAGAAAGAGCAACTCTCTCTGACTTGGACAGACAGAAATTGTCGCAATTTTTTTTCCCCATGATAATGCCGCCGGCTTACGACCCCATGCAACTGCCTCATAAGGGATGTTAACCCTTATGTGGGCATTACAAGGTTCTTTTTAAGCTCATTCTCATGGCATTCCAATGTAAAAAATCGCCTAATTTACTCTAATCTTCGTTAGCAGGCATTATAATGAGGTACGATCTTGTGGTAATGCATTATAAGTCATTGTCGCCATGGCAAAAAAGTTCGGACAAATTTTGTCTGGTTGTTCGTTGCGGGTTTTCGGCTTCTCCGACGCCATGAGGTTGCCGGTGGTCGGAGACTGGTAATGACCGTCCCGATTCAAGTTCGCAGAGGACGTCATGATGTTGAACTTGAATAGAACTTGTAACAGTGATGACCCACGGTGGGTATGTTGAAGGGCGTTGATCGGCGCATCCACGCACTAATTCAGTGACCGTAGCGGACAACCGCTACCACCGTACGAAACCAAATGAGGCTCGATCACATTCTGCCCAACGAATAATGGAAGAACTTGGCTTACTTCTGTGAGCATTAAGACCTACAGAACGGTCCGTTAGCTAAGATGATTTTGTTCTTATGTGTCGTTTGGGAGATTGCGACTCAGCGCTACCAGTGTCGACGAGCAATGGCATGAATTAGACATACAGTGCGAATACTAGGCCATAGATTACTAGTATAATGAAGCGTAAAGGAGTGCAACCAGTGCTTACCTCCAGTCTCGTACTCACCGGCACTCGACTGGAGGAAAAGAAGGGGCGGACGCGGCGCTCAAGTGAACACCACAATGTCCAATGTGAGGAACGTATCTACGGGCTGTTCTCCAACGCTGACAAGCAGTGACCATAATCGTCAACTTGGGGTCGTAACGACACGCGATAACGGCCCGATATGGTATCATTTTCTGTGCCATCTTCTGATGTGCCACAGCAAGGTACGGGACTTCAAGTCGCTAATAATATCATCGGCGGTGTTCAACTTGCTCGTTTGGGAAGGGGAAATATAAAAAGCTCGCCGTTCAAGTTTCTTTTCTCCTTCAACACCTTGTTCTCTTTATCTCCCAAGCAACAATGCCTGAATATCTTATAAGCAACGCTACAGATCAAAACTTAGGCGTCAGTTTCGTCGCTGAAAGCGTCCCGTTGAACGTTACAGCGCTTGAGGGTGGAAATAATCAAAGGGTCAGCTTCACCTTCGGCCAGGAAACTTATTTCAAGTTCGAACATATTGCTTGCAGTGGAACATACAATTCGGTCCCGGGAACATCGACCGGGCGCTGTCCATCAATCCGATTAAGGCCATGGCTTCCCCGACCACTCCTGTAGGGAACAACGTTGTGCCCGGTCCACATTCGTTTCAATGGGAGTTCGCGGCAACTTCACCAGCGATTGTGGGGCAATTCCGGTTTGTATTTTGCTCCTTGTCTTACTAGTATTATCACATGCATGTTGAATATTTCAACGGTTTCAGGATTAAGGAACCCGGAGCAGCCGGGCGGTACTGGGGTTTGGCTGCCCTGGCCCCGAACACTAATATAACGCTCGGTACAGCAGGCGGCGTTAATCAGAACTGGATCTTGCAGCTTGTGTCCTGAGGTGGCACACCGCCGTTCCCGAGTGATGATCGAGCCGAAGTCGTGTAAGATCGTTACCAGATGACAGGTCTGAAAAGGATGCTGTGAAATGTAGTAAGACTACGATGAAATGTGGCTTCTGAGGCGGACCAGTGTTTTCGATCGATCATCAATCTTGCGTATGTGTATTTGTGCTCGAGACTGCCGACGGGTAGTCGGCAAAAACCTTGCCTGCAGGAAGGATTGATCTGTGTTGACGTTTGTTTGGGTGGTAAAGAAGGTCAGACAATGGTATGTTGATCGACTGGAAAAGGTGTGTAGCTTTCGCTTTAAGCCCGCTGGCATACCGGTCACGTGTACGATACTACATATACCCGCCGCGCCTCCTCGAGATAGTAGTTGTCTCTTGTACGCGTACCTCGTAACGGTGGCGGTGGTGATCCGGTTGGGACTGTCCGCATCCCCCTTGAGACCATCTAAAAACCGACATTCTACACCTGACATTTGCCATCTTGTATTGCCTTTGGTCACCTTTTCCACTCGTGATCCTTCCAACTCGAACGCCAGAAAAGCATCCGCTGCAGAACATCAATACGACAGATGGTATCACGCCCTATCGACCACCGCGGCCAAGCAAAATAATGTCAGCGAGGGACCGATGTCACCATTTCCCCACTAACCCTGGATAAGTCAAGGTGCTCTAGGTAACGAATGTCGCAGAGGTGACGCACCGAATGCCCAGAAATATAATATCGCCATCTCCGACTCCTAATGTGCACTATCCTTCGATCCGCTTGCGCCATCTAATCTCTCCGTCCAGTGAAGCAAGGCGTATCTAGGCTTGAATTTACTAGTATGGCGGGACACGTTAAATGGTACGGGCAAGGTATGTTCCTTAGTCTCGTGTAGGTTAAATGTTGTCGATGTATCATCATTGGGTGATCATGCTCGATCCGTCCTCTCCGTGGGGTTACCCAGCTTTACTTACACGGGGCAGGACATTATGAAGATGCCATACACACGTTCTAGATGATGCTCTCCAAGATATCGCGACCGTTCCTGGGGAGTGTATCAATATCGTGTACATGTTTATCTGTTCCGCCCGTCTCATAGACCGTCATAGCATATATGTAGTAAATCCAGAACAGACAAAAGTGGTCATTTGGGCGGCCGACAAGAATGTGATGCGTGAGTCCCCTGTCCCCGATATTTATTATGTAATACTGACCCCAACCGTCTCCTTGACAAATCTGAGCAAGAGCATTCATTCGAATCACAACCAATCTTGCGAGAGTTGATCTCCTCTACGACCATATACATCGATCACGTCGAGCGTGAAGTCACGCAGTACACTAATACGCCACGTTTTCACACAAGTGGAAGGGCAAAGAACCACTGTCTGAGAAAGTTGTGCGCGTCAGGGTGTACGATTCGAGGAGTCCCACACACATCACAAGCTGAAAA
Organism: Boletus rubescentipes; assembly: GCA_038092775.1. Taxonomy (NCBI): domain Eukaryota; kingdom Fungi; phylum Basidiomycota; class Agaricomycetes; order Boletales; family Boletaceae; genus Boletus; species Boletus rubescentipes. The sequence goes on from JBBPRA010000748.1 coordinate 6,305, forward strand.
TGATCCGCAAGACTACACGGGAATCTGGGTTCCACTGGGCAGCCAGCGATACATATTGCAACGATCAAGCGGTTCCCTGTTATGCTCCGAGAGGCCCTACCAGGTCTCAATGTTTAAGTGGTACCGGGGTTGCGAGGTGACCATCGTGTTGCTCTGTGGCGTCCGCTCTCCGTCGAAGCGCGGTGATCTGATGGGGAACATTTGAAACACCCAGCTTGGACATTAGAGCATTGACGGGGTCGCCCGTAGGGCCGTGTCGGGATGGTAGAGCAAGGTGGCAGGAGCCAGTAACGTAGAGTAGTTCCATCTTGTTCAGGAATATCATGTTTTCAGGGTCGTCTGGTTCTACACCGAGGACTGGAAGTCAGACTTGAACCTGGATATTCCCAACCACAGAGTGTCGCCAAGATCACTACAGAGATGGAGAAGGTAACCAGTGTGGCGGCACGAGCCTTGGTGGTTCTCCGACTTGGTTTAGATGATATCTAGGAAGAACTCCGTCTTGCCTTGACACGCCAAAAGACAATGGTCGAGGATTCCGCTTACTTGTTGCTCAAAATATTCTATGTCCTTGCCAGTTATATGTGGGGAGGGGGACAGCGCACAAGCTCGAGAGATATGAGCGTCCTTGGGTGGACGCGGCGATCTGGCAGCTTCGACACTTGTCTCGCGGTTAGCATCACCGTCTTTGGCGAGCTGCCGACGATGCGTATCCCGCCAGCCACGGACGCACTAAAATGGAAAAGATCACTGCCAGATTCTAATTTGTGTCGCTGAATGACAAGACTTGTGCGTTCTGACTGGGTGGAACGCGCATTGAAACTGATCATTGGAGAAGAAAGCCCTGACTCACCAATTGAAATCAACGCCGACGAGGGGGAACGTATTTGCAGTGGCGTTCTCAGCGAATGGCGAGTATCTCGAGCGGTGGTTAGGGGGGGGCCTTCAAGCGTAGCAAACCGAGGACGGCAGATGAATCGCCGGGGGGACAGGCAAGGGCGAGGTGTGTGTATGGGGTGCAGAGACACGTGAGACGATCAACGCAGGACGCGACTCCGGGTTGGAATGCAACTTGCAAACAAGTGCAAACACCCGACCACGAAAACACTCGCAGGGGGTGATCCAATCGCGACAGTCTGGGACAACAACGGTGGGACATCGAAGTCGAAGCAGTCGACGGCCTCGGAATGGACAATCCCTGACACAAACACTCACTTATGACCGGTTTCTCGCAATTTGTGGAACAGAAGGGGATAACCGAAATCTCACCCACGTCACTGCCAGTTTCGTGTATTGTTGAATCATGGTTGAATAATTTTGCTGACCGTTGACGTCGACTCGCAGCATTAACCTTAGGAGGGAGCGATGACAGGGTGCCTGGCGATGCTCCAGTAAGATTGGGACTCCCTCACGGAATACGTCGCACTCACTCCATTCCCCAAGCAGAACCTAGAACATCCACTATAATAGACTCTGAGTTTGACCACGAAGACGGCACAGGTGATCTCGACGTACGTGTGCGTTGTCCCTTCAAGGGGAGATCAAACTGAGTTCTTACGATCACATGGGTCTCTGACTGTTTCCGTACCGACTTTGCGGGGAGCCGCCATCTCTGGCATCCTCTACCCATACTCCTCCAGGCGAGGTACTGCCGCCTGGTTCAACCCTCGGTATACACCAATTATCGGATGTCGAGCCAGTCTCCTCCCGTCAAAAAGCAGAACCAGAGGAATGTCTGAATACCACAGAGACATCTCGGGGCTATTTGACGTTTAATATGTGGCTATCGATAAGCCCGAATGGTCGCATCACTCCAATCCTCAATCTCGTTTCCAGTCGCCAACGAGGGTAAATGTGGGATGTCTGAGGATGGCTAAAGATCGACGTCTGCCAGTAAGTGTACCTCGAACTCCATGAGCAGATTTAATGAATCTAACACGACATCTTAGAGAGCGGTCTGGGTATCGCCCGCAAAATACAAGGTATGTCATCCCTCAATTTTATTCGTGGTCATTTTTATTTGTCACCCATGAAGTAAGAAATCATATCTAGTTCCCACTTCTCCCCCGATCAAGCACGCCTACAAGGACGCTTCCCGCAACAGACAAGCCACTACAGACCCAGTGGAAAGGTGCTAATGTGTGCTTCTCTGCTGACATTTAATCCCGGTCATGACAGCTCATTTCCTATTAGACGCGTCTAGCGACCGATGTATTTGAACCCCTAATCGGTAGCGTGCGTGAAACGGTCCGTGTACCGTGTTTCAACTTGCATCATCAAAATCACGTCGGAGCGGCGTCAGCTAGGGTTGGAAAGAGCTACTGTCCCGCTCACGTCTAACATTGATGCTGTGTCTTAGATCAGATACTGTAGATGGAACGGACTAACACAGATTCGACGTCATACGCTCATGTGGATATATGCTACACTGCGGTAGCTCCTGACGACCTTACTACCTCAAGGCGGCGGTGCCGTTGCAGCCGTGATGCGAGGATGATCCCTATTCAGGATACTTGTCTCGTCGAACCGCCCACGGATTTGCCATCCAGACACCTGCTTCCAAGAATATTTCGCTTGACCGAAAACGAAGCTAACCCCAGAGCCCCTGCTATGAACACTAGAGTAACGACAAAAGCCTAGGGCAGGCCATCCGTGATCTTGTGTAAGGACTCGGAGGCTGTACGATAAAGACATGGAGCAAGCAAGTGATATGGCGAAAGAGGCGTTTAAATTCTGATCTAAACTGAATGCACCCGGAGCGGGGAATCGCCATCCTACCGTACCTGGACTAGGAACACGTGAAATGGATAATGAACAAAAATGGATCGGAAGGTCGTTTTCGTTGAGCCGGTCTGGAAAGGAAAAGAACACAGTGATGACGGGTAACGCGCGCTGACCCAAAATGAGTGACGTGCGGTTCTTCGTTCGATCACAGGTTTTTCGGCTTCTCAAACGCCACGAGTGGCACGATGGTCGACTACTTCCTTCTCGTTCCATCCAAGACCACGCTGAGAGACGTCTGCTTCTCCATCCATCCTAACTATCGCGACTCCGGTATTTCACGCTATCTAATGATCTTCATATCAAAGCCGCAACAAAGGCACTTGAAAATGGCGGCGGCCACCGGACGCAGTCATTGATTGGCATTATTATAAGACATTCGCAGACTTTGCGGAGTGTAGTACAGTTCGCTCAGCGGAAAGGAAGCCGATCACGATCACGTCGATCGATCAATCGAAAAATGCAAATCATCAACCTGATTCGTGCCGAGTGCTGGCAGGTCTTGGAGGCGGGTTTCACATCACTCGCACATTCCGGGCATAGAGCACTTCGCACATCTTTTTGTCTAGGTCTTCGCTGGCACGGAGCAGAACCCTTCATGATCATGTGGACCCAACGAACGTACCAAACACACACACCTTGCAACACACGCTTCCGCTGGGTGAATTCGGCCATCCTGACCACGATATATTCATCCGAATGTGGGCTGGCGGCCGGATAATCCATCTCGTCCGAGAGCTCCACCCTGACGCTGACGAGCTTCATCTTACGGTGGTGATGCCTGCACCGGTATGATGGGAATCGGCACAGAAACAACATTCTACGACACCTTGGAACATCACATGATACCCCATGCCTTCCGCTAACTTATGCAGGTTCGTGCTTCGTTGTCGGAGCCGCTCAGATTCATGAGTTAGTTGAGGAAACTTGGGAGAGTGGGTCTATGTGCATATAGGCGTGGACGGAATCGGAGTGGTGAGTACGAACCGGCGAGAAACAAATGGGGAAATGTGAAATCGGATTACCGAACGACCATTCGATAATGGCAGTTGACAACAGGAACGTGGTGTCTTGGACCCGAAGAGAGCAAAATTGTTATGGTTATGCGAGGGGGCTTAGTTCAGGTGGTGTAGTGGGGGTGTTGGAGATCCAGCCCTTCGTGTAGATATCATTAGCTTTTACCTACCACGTTCCCTACATTTCCTTTTATGGACGTCGACGCGCTTAGCTGCGTCGCGCGTCCTCACACCTTTCCTCGAGTCTCGTGCCACTCGACTGGAGGTAAGCTTAGTTACACTCCTTCCTTTCTACTTACTGACATAGAGTAGTATTCATTCAGTCAGTCTAGGTCGACCTCTGCCCGACAGGGGGAACCTTTTTCCGGCTCCTCCTTGTACGACTTTGTGTTCGGATTGGTCGTGTTGTACATCCATTGCCTAGAGGATCTTTGCTGTCCAGGGTTAGTGGGACAATGGTGACATTAGACACTCACTGGTCTGGTCGCGGTCGTCGATAAGGAGGTGTGATGCCATCCGTCGCGAGGACTCGGATGCTCCGCGATGGAATGATTGCCAGTGACAGGTGCCAGTCTGAAAGAAGGCTCCGGTGGAAAAACTGCGACCAAAAACACAGCACCGTTCCAGTCACCACTTCTGAGCACAAATACACGCGTGTCACGCAAGGCTGATGGTTGATCCTAAACATTGGTCTGGCCTCGAAAGCACGACGCATCATATTCATACTACATTTCACAGCAGCCTTGTCAGAGCTGGCACTTGCTAATTATCTTACACGACTCCGGTTCAATCATTCGGTAACTGCAGTGTGCCACTCAGGAAGTAAACCAGAGCTGGTCCGGGCCAGCGCCGGGGTCGGCTAGCGTTACTAGAGCGCCCGGAACTATGGGAACCCCGGGTACACCCCACAACTGTCCGCTGGCTCGATTCTGAATTCTGGAACCCATTGAACCATTCAACGTGTGATAAGAAGACAGCGAAAGAGATACGAACTGGAATGTTCCCCCTCCCATTGGTATGATGTTCCATCCAGTCAGAGCGGGATTGGGCAGGACGTTGACCCCTTGGGCACTGACGGGGGAATTCGGAGCGTTGACTGATAGAATGGTGATGCCGGGGTCAAGCAGCGGGTCGGGGGCATTCGCCGCGGCAGGGACCATGTTCCACTGCAAGAAATGAGTTTGAAATAAGCCTCAACCGAAAGCTAGACCAACGTTTTGGGCAGGTACGCCCGTCACTGGTTGGAGATCCAATGCCGTGCCTACACCATTAAAATTGACAGCAAGGTTGGGAGCTGCAGCATTTCTTAAGACTACTGCCATGATTGCTTGGAGGTGAAAAGAACGAGGTGTTGAAGGTGAAGAGGAAAACGGGCAGCTTTTTATATGTCGCTCTCTCTTGCAATATACTCTCTTGGAGTTTTACGCACAAAAATTGGGATTCCATTCATTCTTCATTTTTTCTGAAAGGAGCAAGTCAAACACTGCCGATGATATTATTGGCGACTCCTGTGCTCTGCTTGTGGCCCGTTAGAAGATGACTCCCCGTATCGGGCTCTCATCGCGTATCTTCGAACCCTGACGATTATACGGCTTGTTTGCTAGTATACGGCGCTTGCACTAGGTCTTCGAGCCGCAGACGACACCTACGAATGGAGTGAGGCATCCATTTAGAGACGGGCCGTTCTTTAGGTTGCAATCCTCACATACGTAGCGATTAGCCAAGTTCTTCCATTCTTCGCTGGGAGAAGCCAGACGGAATAGGTCAACACCAGTGGCATGTGATCTGAACCCAGAACGTTGGTATTCGTTCCGTCAGCTCACCTTTGCTTCAATCACTCACGCAATCCTCAAATCGGTCGAGCCTGATTCGGTTTCATATGGTGATACTGAAGCGCGTTGCCAACGAATCACTTTCGAACTGCGTGATCTGCCCATTGGAGAACACCGGAAATGATGCGTGTGAATCGCCGGTGTAGGAGAGCTACAAGAAGCCAACCTTTCCAAGACTATTGACTGGGATAGGAGCACCTGGCGAACGTCAGCTGAGCGATCATACTCATCAGCTTCCCTGTTCGATCACTTACATAATGTCAAAATCAATTAAGCCTCAATTAGTTTCGTTGAGGCGCAACCGATCACTTTCGAACTGTCGAGCTGTGTTACTGCGGATGATGTTGATCTGCCAGTTAAGGAATTCCACCGGAAATGATACGTGTGAATCGCCGGTGTGCGAGAGTGGCACGAAGCCAACCTTTGTAAGAGTACCCACTTGGACAGTAGATTAGCGATCCCTTTCATCAGCTCTCCTATCTTCTATTTTCCCACGATTGCCATCAAGAAAAAAAGGGTTGCCTCGTGTGTTGATTTTTGGAATCGTGGCTGGTCGATCTGCAATATCCAAGCCTTGCCCACGTCCAGCCAAACTTAAAGCTGTTCGTTGCAGTGGCTGAATAGCGCGCCACTGGATGACAACTGTTTCCATCAGCGCCAACTGTGTCGATCAACACACTTCAACACTCCACTGATTGCGAGTACGAGTCTGTGAGGGACGCAAAATGGCTCCGTGGTAAAATATTTCTTTATTGATGCTCTTTGTAACATGGGTAATGTAAACTTCTCATGTAAACAAGGTCCCTGCTGAAGTTCAGCCATACATCTAGTAAAGAATGTATGTATTGAATAGCATAATGGCTTACCTCCAGTCGACGTGGTACGAGACTGGAGGAAAGGTGTGAAGACGCGCGACACAAAGCTAAGCACATCGACGTCCATAAAAGGAAATGTAGGGAACGTGGTGGGTAAAAGTTAATGGTATCTACACAAAGGGCTGGATCTCCAACATACTCAGACATAGGTACTCCCAATAGGTCATATCCACAAGCTCTCTTAAACATCATGTTGTCCTCTGGGATTTCACACAGTCAGTCTTGTTCCAGGTTGGCGGTCAAACGTGTTTCTCCGAACACAATATACTTGTTAAATGGAAGCACCTCAATTTTGGCGATAATGAACACGGTCGCATCTGGTTATACTGATCTAAAAGCAGTGGTTGGTGCATATATGATGACCATTGGCGCCTACCATTTCAAGCGGGTTCATCTTTCTAGAACATCAAGTAATGACCATTGACACCTACCATTTCAGGTGGGTTCTATCAGGGCTTCAGACCTTATCACTCAAAGTGAGCTAAAAGGAATGATGAATGACAATTCTGAAGGTGGGAAAATACAGGACTGGTATCTACATTCTTATATACCTACAGTGTCTGTGCACGGACCAAGGCATGTGTAAGACATGCGGTCAGTTATTGGACAGTGTGTGTGAACTAAGTGACAGTGTATGTGAAGTGAAAGTAAGCATGTGTGAGTGTGACTATGTGAAGTGAAATATGGTTCCTGACAGGTTCATCATTCTGGACATACATCATGACAAGGGACTCGCCACTTGAAGTGGTGAAGTTTAGTAACTATGCACTCACGGTATGCAGAACCTTTCTCAAACCTTGAAACAAGATTTGCTTCCGGTAATTAAATGGGGGTCCCCAAGCGACACGGAACTTCAACATGCTGCAGATAGAATCCGGGGTGTTGCGCCTCCTGAAATGGTTGACATCACCTGGCCAATTCCACCTCGTTTCCCTTTGTCACAGTTAGCATACGCTAATTATCAGGACTCAAACCTTATCACTCAAAGTGAGCTAAAAGGAATGATGAATGACAATTCTGAAGATGGGAAAATACAGGACTGGTATCTACATTCTTATATACCTACAATGTCTGTGCACAGACCAAGGCATGTGTAAGACATGCGGTCGGTTATTGGACATCATGCATGAACTAAGTGATCATGTATGTGAAATGAAAGTGAGCGCGTGTGAGTGTGACTATTGTGAAGTGAAACATAATTCCTGACACTAATATGCATTTTATCACTGACCAGGTGACGGACACCTCTCACACTCATTCATCATTAATTCTGTTCGTGTGTATTAATAAAATAATGCGGAGTGGACGGTCTAGGCAGTGGGCGCACAAACGTGCAGTCCCACGGCTCACCAGCATAGGTACATATTCTCGTGTAAAAACATTCTTGGATCGTAGCTAATCATAATCTGTGTCACTGAGCTTCGTGACCGGGTTGAATGGTATCAGGCAACAGTCGCAGAAACAACAAGAGTACTGTACCGAAATGGTACCATTTCGG
>JBBPRA010000749.1:0-14271 GCA_038092775.1 Boletus rubescentipes
ACGGAGATGCCGGTTCTCGTCATGTCTATTGGCCATTCATTTTTTACCTGGAATGCGACGTTGAGATATACATACCATTCTCGTTGTACATACTGTACTAGTACCCCCGTCGCTCTGAGCCCACTATGATCGCGGATGTCAAGTTGGTCGCTTTGTATAATTCCAGGGGCATTCAGCGGTTAATTCAAGTGGCGCTGCCAATCTGCAGACCTCAAAAATAACGTACTCATCCATGACAGTTTTTCAAGCCCCTCATTGGCCAGAATGCTCGTAAGCGACTCTGAAAAGGAAAAGCAACGCTTAGCCGGCTCATTCAGCACTAATTCAACGCTTATGAGTTACTGATGCCGGCCGGCCGGCCTGGAGGGTTGAGAACACGTTCTCGACGCTATCGGTAGGGACAAGTCTGACTCGGGACCGGCAAGATGGAATTTCCTGAAAAGTGATCCCGGACCACGGCCCGATGCGGCGTCACCTTAACTAGGTAGCTGTCTGAATGATCACCAGTAAAATTCCACTGGTGTGACTGTCCCTTACCAGTTCCAGTTCCAGTTCCAGTTCCATGTTGAAGCTGAATTACTTTTTAGCGGGTACACATTTTTGTTTGTTTGCTCGATTTATAAGTGTAACCTGAAACGTACCTCATCCCCGAGAGACCCCCGGACCACGACTTGGACGTGCTAAATGCGACTTTTCAGTTCGGTGGCATTGAAACATTGATTTACGAGTGTGCAGTTGGTCATGCGCCGCCGCGGGAAATACAACAGACGGCTACAATGGAAGTACAAGCAGGATGGAATCCCACTCAGCGGTTACCTGGACCAGCCGGAGGAGGTAAGATGGACCAAAAATGGACCAAAAATATTCCATCAAAACATCAAACGATGTCGGCGGAAATTGCGAGCGTAAGTCGGCGCACCGAAATGTCTTGGAACCCCGAACGACGGAGGACGTTGACTCGGAGGCTGTGGGTGCATTTGAGTGACGGAAGGTTTACTTTTTCCATGATCGCGTAGACCAATTTAAATGATACCATATCACTCGAGAGAGTGAATCAGTGTTGAAGTATCTTCCACTGTCAATGGCAAGTCCAGTCAGTCATGATCAGTTTGCCAGTGTAAATGAAGGCGAAGGTTGCATGGCGCTAAATGTGTCACAGGCCGTGTTCGGACAGATGCCGTGGAGAACATTGCTTGTTACGCTATAGCCGCGCTTGGGATTCAAGTTGTTAGGGGTGCTTCCGGAGGTACTTAGCACACCAAAAATACATAAACATTACAAGCGAGTGACGTTATTCTACCAGCACACCTGGGATGAAAGCTGTATAAAATGCACTATGTGGTGTCCAGATATTAGGTAAGACTGCAAATGGGACAGCACCTTGCTTGAGGGGATGGATAGACGGCAAAGGTATCTAGTCGAATCCGTCGACAGCAACGTTCCAGGTCCACCGTCCTTCCAGGAAACCCTTGGCAGTATCCTCCAACATGATCTCGTTCCGTTTCGACACATATACCTAATCACATGACAGGGAATAACGGGATCAGTCAGCATAAGCCACAAGTTACAAAAATAACGACGCATACGGCCTTATCGGTCACCTTCTGGCGCAGTGTTGATATCGCCTCGGCATCAATAGGAGATTCTAACAACTCTGACAAATCCTCTACGGCTTGCTCCAAGTCCCTGTCGGGTTGGTCCGCATCAAGCCAATGTCACGCGCATGATGATGAGAACATGCCTTTGATTATCCTCAAAGAGCTCCTTCTCGTTGCCCTTCTCTAGGTAGTATGCCATCGCGTATGTCCATTTAAGTGTCATTCGGCACTTTTCAACTTCGTCGACGGCCTTCTTCATGAACTGGACCTCGATCCACGTCAAGTCCGACGTAATCTGCATCTCTTCCATCTTCTTCTCAGTTTTGTTGTATAGTTCAATGGAGAGTTTAGCGGATTGTTCGTGGTTTGCCCAACGGTTGTAGTACTGCTCGTAATGTTAGATGTTGGCAAGTAGGTAGGAACGAAAGTAGGCCTACGTGGAGATAGCGCTCTAACGAGGCTCTGCTCTTCGACTGAGCGTCTCGAGCGTCCACACCAGCCTTCTCATCATATCGATTACACGAGTACCAAGCAGTGCCGTGTTCCGACCATGGACCTGGATAATGTGAGCAACATGGCGGGAGCGAGAGATCTTAGTTACTACCCATGCACACCCAGCAAAACTCATGTTTACATTTCTTGCAGGTCATGTGGCTACCAAGAGACTCGTGTGAGTAACGACTTGTAAGAGCACACAGCGCATGAATGACAACGTACTTGCAACCTCCGTTCTTTTCAATCGTACTTTGACATTTAGCGCATTCTTTGGTGTTGCTCTTGATCCAGTTCGCGGTTTCGCTGTCGTCTCGACACTTCCTGAGCCACATCTTCGCCACACCACATATCACGGGTCGGTGGTCGCTCTCGATCGCGCATCCAAAACAGAACTTGTGCTGAGGCGTAGCGTTCGCACCGCATATGACCGTCGGAACGATCGTTGTCAGTGCGCTCTTGGACGCCGCGGCAGAGCAGGAAACGGTATATGTGCATGATGGGTAAGGGCAGTACTTCAGGTTGGGGTTGGAGCCGACAAAGTGTCGCGCAAGAAGCTCGTTGAAGCGCTCTCGAGTAGCTGTGTCGTCCCCCAGGGTGGCATGGACGAACGGATCCGTTGCAATGGTGCCACAACCCTCGGCCATGCACCTGATCGCGTGCTCGCCCTCCTCCCGAATCTTGGATGTGATGTATGCATTCCAACAACCGGTGCAGAATGTATGGTCACACGAGAGTGCCGAAAACGCCGATTGTGAATCATCGTAACAGATTGGACACACAAAAGGCTCCGGTTTTGGAGCTGGTGCTGTTTCGTAATTATCAAGTTGGTGAAGAACCCAGAGAATATGAGGATGAACATACCTGGTGTTTGTCGCGTGGGACGACGAAGCCCACCCGAGCGGGCGCTTGATGAGGTGCCCTGAGAACGTTCGGGGCCGGCGGCTGAGAAAGAAGTGTGTACCTTCGATGGTGGGGATATCCCCGCTGCAACAGATACAGCCGAGGCGTTATCCATGTATTTCTCGATCAGACGCTCCTTGTTCCAATTCATGTAGCGCAACAACAACGAGGCTGTGCTCGCCTTTAGAAAGGAGTGAGGAGCGTATAGAAGAAGGATGATAAGACCACACACATCTACACCAAATATGCCACTGATGTGTTCGATGTCCGACGCCATAAGTTTCGCGACGGCGGCTTGGGGGAGCGACTCGTGCTCTACCTCGTAGGCCTTGCGGACGGCACGCTGCGGGACTTTGAAGTCATCGCCAAAGGTATCCATATCCATTTCCTCATCGGATGGATCTGAGTCTGTGACCAAACACCGAGGCCGAGTGAGCGGGTGACTATCTCGTGTGGCTCTCGCCAGCAGAGGAAGTCTGCAGGCGTACTAGGGCCACTCACCGTCTTCTTGTGCGCTCAACATGTCTTCGTCCTCGTCATCATAGTAATCTACGTCTTCGTCAGAGTATTCGTAGTCGGAAGACATGTTGGTTGTGGATAAGGGGCTTTGTCGCTGTCGAGGACGATGAGCAGGGTCTTTAAGGCTCTCAGAATCGATTAGGCTGCTTACGCGATCATGCTGTGCTACTTGTAATAATCGTGGGAATAACGTATTGCCATGTCACGTGTAAGTCACATCGTGACTCGTTTTTTTTTGTGACTCGAATAGGAAGGCATATCGATTTGCGGATGCTCGTCCGAAGATGTATCGGTATCAATCAAGTTCGTACTACACTCCGCCAACATCAGGCATTCAGACAAAACCATAGATTCAATTCTATACCACATTTCAGTACTAGAAATATGGCTTCTGAGGGTACTGGAACTCACAAGGACCCTGTCACGGGCGAACTGATATCCAAGACGTGCGTATCTCTCTCATCGTGCTGGATGCCATCGAGGATTGAACATAAACAGGGAGCTCAAGCGCCGCGAGAAGCAGCGCGAAAAGGACGCAAGGAAGGCTGAAAAGGCTGCGGCCGCCCCTCCCGCCCAGGATGGCGCCGCAAACGCCCCGAATGAAGACGATCTGAACCCTAATGTGAGTCATCCAAACCTCGTCTACATCCCCATCTGAAACGGGTCTCTTGTTCAGCAATACTTTGAACTTCGCTCCAGGGCGATCTTGAAGCTCAAGGAGACTCAGGACCCCAATCCGTACCCCCACAAGTTCAATGTTACCAAGTCGATCCCCGACTTTGTCCGTGAGTACGGCAAGGATGGGTTGATCCCTCCTGGACAAAAGCTTGAAGGCGTCCAGGTCAGTCTTGCCGGGCGCATCCACAACATCCGAAGCAGTGGCAGCAAGCTCAAGTTTTACGATCTACACGGTGAAGGCACGCACGTCCAGATCCTTGCCAATGTCCGGTGCGTGATACCCCATTTCCGGATCATTTCATCCTAAACGGAACCGATTGTAGAGACGCAGCCGATGAAAAGACTTTCTTGTCTACACAACAGATCTTCCGCAGGGGTGACATCGTCGGTGTCGTCGGCACCCCATCTCGTTCTCAAAAGGGGGAGTTATCCATTTCACCCTCAGAAATGGTCCTTCTTTCCCCTAATTTGCATCAATTGCCTTCTGGTCACTTCGGTCTCAAGGATCAAGAAACCAGATATAGAAAGCGCTATCTAGACCTCATCCTCTCTGACGATACCCGTCGTATTTTCATCACTCGCTCCAAGATTATCAATTACGTTCGGAGGTACCTCGACAACCTCGGTTTCCTCGAAGTTGAGACACCCATCACGAGTATGCTTGCTGGTGGTGCGACCGCGAAGCCCTTTGTCACGCATCACAACGATCTTAACCTCGACTTGTACCTCCGCGTTGCGCCTGAGCTGTACCTCAAGGAACTTACCGTCGGCGGGCTTGATCGCGTGTACGAGATTGGTCGTGTGTTCAGAAACGAAGGTATCGACCTTACCCACAACCCCGAGTTCACACTCTGTGAATTCTATATGGCATACGCGGATATGTACGACGTCATGGAGATTACGGAGAACTTGCTTGAGGGGATGGTCAAGTACCTGACGAACGGAAGTACCGTCATGACGTACCACCCAGAAGGCAAGGGTGGAAAAGAGCTCGTGATGGATTTCAAGACACCCTGGAAGCGATATGATATGATCGAGACCCTCGAGGAGAAGTTGGGCGTCAAGTTCCCCCCGAGCGAGACACTGCACACCGCAGAAGCAAACAAGTTCCTCATCGACCTCTGCCAGAAGGTAAGGTTTGCCTTACATCCTCATACACATCCTTACGAGCATCATATAGCATGGCGTCGACTGCTCTGAGCCTCGTACCAACGCTCGCCTCCTCGACAAGGTAAACTTCAGCGTATGGATGTGGCTGCACGAGAGTGACCAGTTTCCTTTAGCTTGTCGGTGAATTCATCGAGCCACTTTGCATCTCGCCTGCTTTCATCGGTACGTCGTCCCTCTGCTCCCCTCAACTCCTCCAGTTGACTTGTTCCTCCCCACCCAGTTGGTCACCCTCAAGTCATGTCACCTCTCGCCAAGAACCACCGCTCACGCCCTGGTCTGTGCGAACGTTTTGAGGCGTTCTTGTGCGGCAAGGAAATCTGTAATGCGTACACGGAGTTGAACGATCCTTTTGAGCAACGGTTGCGTTTCGAGGAACAGGTATGTTTGCACGCGCTTGGATCATCTCAACGTTCTCTGACACATACGATGTCAGGTCAGGCAGAAGGAGCAGGGGGATGACGAGGCACAGCCTGTAGATGAGACGTTCATAAACGCGTATGTCGGCGCAACTAGGGTGAACGCGACATTGTTTGATCTCATGTGCTTCGTGTCCAGGTTAGAACACGGTCTCCCTCCCACCGGAGGCTGGGGAATGGGCATCGATCGACTGGTCATGTTCCTCACCGACTCTCCCAGTAAGATTTTGTGATTCGCCGCGGCCTTGGTCTCTAACAGAACATTGTAGACATCAAGGAGGTGCTCTTGTTCCCTGCCATGAAGCCCATCGAGACGGGCTCTGGTGGTGCGCCTTCGGGGCAACAGTAAGGTGTGAAAACGTGATGAAACGAGGTCTATTCAGACAGATGTCACGATCTCCGAAAAATCTGTATTATCCGTACGATCCAACCCCCGATTCCGACGTAAGTAATTGAGCTGTCGTAGAACCCACACGTAACCCACCGCATGGCGTGAGAGGGCATATGGTCTTTGGACCACCCTCGTATATGTAAGGCTGACTGCGAGGCAGCTTCGCCCTGCTAGCTCCAAGAACTGTCGTGGGCAATTGATGAGCTGCTCCAATGGTTATACTTCAGCGCGTCCAGTGAATGCTATGATCCTCCAGGGACTGGTCGGAGCGAAAATTCAACGAGCGGCTATTATGAGTCTGGCGCGAAAGTTGAAAGAGGCGTTGCGCCACTTGCCAACAGCTTTTAAAGCCCATCACGAATCATGATGCTCATACCGTGACATCGTTACCAGACTCGTCATGAAGTCAAGGCAACGCGATAGACTAACGGCCCGCGGCCGGCGAGGTCTTCGGCTTTCATGCTAGGACGCGGCGGTGATCTGGCACTTGATTGGCTTTGTCAGTTGGCTAGGAAACTCGGAAATCTTCATGCAGAAGAGGGGATGGACGTCATGAAAAGTAGCTCACGGAATGGTTCTAGGGTGGCCAGCCATATACGATGTTGGTTGTATAATCCCGCATCAGGTCAGTTCATGTTCAAAGTCTGGTCCACTCGACATTTTCAACTATCCATGTTTCGATGTTTCCTCGTCTTCAGTGGTTCAGGCAAAATCAAAAATTTTCGTCACTGTCTGCCTCCGCGGAACAGGACATTACCTTTTCAATGGATTGCTTGTTTCAACTTGGAAGCGCTCCAGTCTGATTCCACTGGGTGGCCACTGATTGGTAACCTCTTCCGATTATCGCTCAAAGACAACTGGCAGGATTTTATAACCGTGGGTAGGAAATACGGTACGTGCTTCCCATCGTCTTTCAAGTTATTCTCATGACTTCACTATCTTATCATAGGACAACATATTTTATCCATCAATATCCTAGGGACGCGTTATACCGTTCCCAATCCTTCTTCGTAAAACAAAGCATCGAATGTTTGGATATAGGATGATACATCATCGGAAATGTGTGATGCTGCTTAGGATGTAGGTGTTTCGACTATTTCGTGACGCATATGCGATCGGAGCACCTGCCAATCATGTATACCACGTAATATCGTACCAGGATTTACTCAGGTGCGAGCCCTGTCTGATCTCGTGCGCCAATGACATATTAATGTATTCAAAGATCATGGAGTAACACTGATCATAGAAACTTGTTATATACGCGCTGAAAGGACCGGACGAGTTGGTGTCGATGAGCAAAGATTGCTGAGACTTGGAAACCTATCCCGGGCCGCTTCTCTCGGTGGACCGCCCTCAGGCGGTCGATTGGCATGATAGTGGTTATGGCAACGTGCAACGAACAAGTTCAAGTTGCTTCTCACCATTCGTTTCTCTGAACCGGATATCGTAGGTACAACTCAACAACGGACTTGTACACGCGCAATGTCCCAGAACGGCGACGACAACTCCGCGCCACAGAGTCATCAAAGTTGCTGGCATTACACGGTGCCCATATTGCTTGCTGACCTTGATCTTTCCGGGAGTGTATTTTATTAGGACTATGGAGCCCGGACCCACATATAAAAGCTGATTTGCATGGACTTGTCAAGTCGTACCCGTCTGCTGAGCCTCTCCTGCAAAACGGTTTCATCCGCCGGTCGACATCATGGGGGTCCGTGTCCTTGATGTCTCCCTTGTCGGTTTTGCACTGTACTTCGTTGGCCGTCTTGTCTGGGCCCGGGCCGCCTGGATGGCCGCTCATCGGGAACCTCCTCGACATTCGGACATGGTATGCACCATATAAAACCTTCGGAGCCATGAATAGCCAATATGGCAAGTGCATGCCCGCGTCATATATACTACCACATCCATCGCTCATTCTGCAACAGGTCCGATGATATCCCTCAGACTGTTGGGTACACGATACATCGTTCTCAATTCCCTCAAGACAACCAAAGACCTACTCGAGAAGATGAGCGCCATTACGTCTGACAGGCCACACTTTACGATGGCCGGTGACCTCGTCGGTTTGGGTAACGCCACGTTCTTTCTGGAATATGGTGACACACTTCGAAAACATCGCAAGTTTTTTACTCGGCATATCGGCGCTAACAGTAGTCTGGTAACGTTCCACCCTGCCGAGGAAGCGGAAGCGAGACGATTCGTTATCAATGTCTTAAAAAATCCTGACGATCTAATCGCGTATTGTTACAGGTACAGTGTCAATTGTCCTTCGAGCGGTGGGGCTAACGTGTTATATATTTGGTCAGATCGATTGCGTCATTGACCTTGAAGATCTCGCATAGTTATAGCGTCAATTACGAGGGTGATCCACTCGTCGAAATGGCTAATAGGGCTGTGCATGCTTTATCCGAGGTCACTTCACCGGGACGTTTTCTAGCCGACTTCCTTCCGATCTGTATGTTTCTCGAGTCCTTTGATCCGTTTCAGGTACTTGAAGGGTTCCACTAGTACGATATTTGCCCGAGTGGTTCCCTGGGGGCGGGTTTCACAAACATGCGAAGCGGTGGCGAGAAATGGTGAGTGAGGTATTCTATACGCCGTACGAGTTTGTGTTGGCACAACTGGTTCGTTTTCTGTTCGCATATATGGGACTCTGTGTACTGATATCAATCCAGGCAAAGGGGGATGCCACACCGTCGTTGACGTCACAGTCACTACATGTGGATGTTACTGCTGAGGATGATGAAATTTTAAAGTGGACTTCTTTTACGATGTACCTGGGTATGATTTCGAAGTATAGCTCTCAAAACTGCTCTACTCACGATGGGTCCGGTTCTGTGATTTACCAGGTGGAGCTGACCTGGTGAGTTGGGTTTTTATGTACAGGTGAATCGCGCTGGAGCGGGTGCATTGATTGCAGATACCGTCCATATTGTCCGGATTTTCCAATGCCATGACAATGTACCCTGAAATTCTCAGGAAAGGACAGGCAGAAGTCGATGCCGTTATCGGAAATGACAGACTTCCAACCATGAAGGATCGCGATGCGCTTCCATACGTGAACGCGATCTGCATGGAGCTTCTTCGGTGGAATGTGTTAGTCCCTTGGAGTACATGCTTTTATTTTCGTACACGAGCTTTTCTCACCCAGATTAAATGTCCCCCACTAGCACTGCATGTCAACACACAGGATATCATGTACGAGGGGTATTTAATCCCAAAAGGGTCATGGATTGTCCCGAACATCTGGTTCGTGGCTGGTCTAATGGTCGACTTGAGATCTCATTCACACGAAACGCTTGGTGTAGGTTTATGTTATCCGATCCGGTGACGTATCCCGACCCGGATGTATTTAATCCAGAGAGGTTTCTTGGTGAGGTTCGGCAGCCCGACCCGCGTAAAATGTGTTTTGGGTGGGGAAGACGGGTGTGTTCGGGCCAGCGCCTGGTGGAGTCGACCATCTTTATTTATATCGCAACAGCGCTCGCGACGTTGGATATATCGAGATGTGTCGAGAATGGTGTGGAATGTGTGCCAAAGTATGAATTCAAGGAGGGCATGATACGGCGAGTCTGTAGCATTGTTCTGGCGTGTAGTTGCTGACGACTAGTCCCGCAGTCATCTTAAGCCATTCAAGTGTAGGGTCGCACCGCGATCGATGACAGAGGATATTCTTTACGCTTGATCAACAGCACCAGCAGTTAGTAAGTTGTCACGGAATGCGCTTGCTGCGTCCAGTTAGAACTTTGTGGTTTCCACCTTTGTGTCCCTCGAGTGACGAGCGATGACCAACTTGAGAGAATAGTGTGGTATGATGTCAGCGCCGCGAAAGAAGGAAGGGAATCATTGGATGGTAATGATCAAATTCGGATGATCGGGATGCCGAGTCGTTTGGTGGCCTGCCGGTTACGGTCTTGTCTACGGTCGCATCAAAGTTGTTGGTGCAACAAAGTCATGTGAAACAAGGTTTAGACTATGAAACTCACCGCTCGAATATCAGACTGTGATCGCCTCCGAAAGACGCGACAGCTCCGAGTTCTAGTACATGAAAGCATGCACAAAATGAACGTATCCGACCGCCGCAAGTGACAGAGCACAAGGACTCAAAGGTGACTGACGTTTCACAGAATGAAACTACAGTACGCAAGTGACTACTCGATTGTCACCAAAGTTGGAGTCATAATATGGCGTCAAGTTGTCGAATCTACGCCTACTGTATGTCGATCGTACGGATGCCGTTCATCAATTCAGTCAACGATGCCTTCTGGCGAACTCGAGCCATAACCAAACTCTCCGTCGCAACGCGTCTATATTGTACACGCGCGAGCGGTGCGAGCAACAGTGCACCAAATGGCTGCCTGAGCCGCACGACGAGCCGCAGTGACCGCGTGGCAAGCTCAAACAGAGGATCGCCGGACGAGAAGTCCTGGTCGAGGAGGGGACTGATCCAGGGGTTAATGAGAAGCAGCCCTTTCATCCTGGATAACTGGTCCTTGGTCTTGATCTCTACATCTCCGAGCATGGGTGACGTAGCATGATAAACAGGGAGGCCGGACTCGGAATCTAATTCCGAGAGACAGATGAGATTGGCGAGGGGGAAAACGATGCCAGGAAGTCGGAGTCGACCAGCGACAAGTGACAGTGGGGGGAGATCGTACAGCCGCTCGTACAGCGCTGTGGCCACAGAAAGATTGGGCAAGGATGAGCGCAACGCTGCAACCATGCCATCTATCTTGGTCGTCTCGATGGGTAATGGAATGTGTAGTGGTACGATTTGGTTGTAGACCTTGAGATCAGCAGGGAGGTAGCTGTGGTGACTACCCGAGTTGCCAGTCCAGGCGAGAAGCGTGACATTATCCGAACGTGTCAGAATATACTCCAGCAGGCGACCAACTGCCTGATTGCCTTCACCATATATGATTGGGATTGCAATATTGAAAATGCCGAACAAACAGTATGCGATATCCTCTTCACGCGTCGTTTGACGCATCGACGCCAGATAGAGCTTTTCGCGTGCCTTGTCTAAACCTGGTTGAAGGGTGGCCAACTCATGTGTGGCGAAGTTCATCGCTCGTTCCATCTCCGAAAGGATTATAGGCGATTCTTTGTGGTTGAAGATGTCCAATCCAAGGTATGGCTTCCAGTCCTCAGTGTAGAACTGGACGACCTGGGAAGCGATGTATTCTTGATAGGTCCACCCGCGAGTGTTCCAGACGCTCTTCCAGAGACTGCCGGTTTTCTGTGACCGTGACAAGACCCCGAGAAGGTGGACGATAGTGAGAGACGATCCACGATACCACCTGAACATGGCTACCAACGATTCTTGCTGGACCCCCTTGTCGAGCTGATTGACGCAGCAAGTATCGCTCCATGCCCATTGGAAGTCAAGTGAGCGCACGAGCTCACAGAACCGTTGCACCTTGCTGTTTGCGGGAGACGCTGACAACACATAGATGGAAGTATTCTCGACCATTTGGAATGTTGGTTCATTTGGCTGCCACCTGTGCGACAGCATCACGTATCGGTAGAACCTCTTCACTTCCCTTCGAATACGTGCATGGTCGAGCCCAGTCGTCATTGAAGACCGCAGCTCATCAAAGATTGGGAGCTCCTCGAAAGCTGCTGCTTGCTGTGTTTTGTCATACAAACGACCAGTAAGGGTGTCGATCAGGACACGTGGCATATCGCGGATGGTCTGCTCAACCGCATTTCGAATCATGGCGGTTGCGTCAAAGTATTTGTGACAAAGTTCTATCCGCGATTATTCAATACCCGCTGTTGTCTGCAATATGGACAGAATAGCCTACCGTGAGTCTGTGGATCGGGAGATTGTTCTAGCTTTGAGAGCATCGTCCTGAATGCCTCGAACGCTTCGCTGTAACGCCCCATGCTGTGTAGCGCAGCATGCTTCCTTTCATACCCTTTATGGGAGTATGGGTCAAGCTGGATCAGCTGAGTATGGATCAGCGAGGTCGGATTGATGTGACATGAAATAACGGACCTCATTGCTGCGCGTAAGGAGACTGTCGTTGACGATGGTTGGGTCAAGCAGTGTATTTGAATAGTATTCTGATGGACATGGGTTAAAGAAAAGTGATGAGAAAAGCTCGAGCGGAATGTCAATGAACCCACTGGAGGTCTCTTGCTGTGCACGTAGGGACTGCACAGAACTATACTTTCCTTGATTGGCATTCAGTTGTGATCCGGATAGCTGGACAGGGTGTTCTTGTTCGTCTGATGACACAGATGTCACTGGGAAACGTGGACAGGGTGTGAATGGACGTACTCTGGTTATTGTTCTGGATCTGCGACAGTCAACAAAGCGACACATGGTTAGAAATTGATCTGACGCCTGAAATGTTTGATCTGGGTGCACTTACATTGTCGAAGTAGGATGAGGGAAGTATATCGCGGAGACTGCGAAGAGTCGTTTTCCCATCACCGGCAATCACAAGGTCCTGATTTGCTGAGATAGCCATGCACCAGATGTGATGAGTGAACTCAACGACAGACCCGATTTGCTCATGCGTCGTAGTATTCCAGAACGAGACCGATGAATAAGCGGAAGCTGCAATGAACGTGCCGTTGCTTGCCAGGGCGATGCACCTGGCATCGATACTGCTGTGAATAAGCCATTTCGAGAGCGTAGTCCCAGTGGACACGTCGAGACAGTGAATGTTGCCGTCATCAGATAATGCGAAGAGTTGCTCGGCATCGCTCGCCCAGGCAAGAGATTCAGATTTCTTTTTTGTCGAGTTAACATGAATTGGGACTTTGAGGAGGGGGCGGCCGTTCTGACTGTCATAGACCCGAACGGAGAAATCGAACCATGTAGCTGTTGCGATGAGACATCCGTCGGGTGAAAATTTTGCGTCGACGACCTGGGAGCTACCGTGTTTGATTGGGGGGAGCAGTCGCTTTCCAGTCGAGAGAGACCAGACACAGAGAGTCTTGTCAGCCGAGGCCGTCGCGATTCTCGTCCCATCCGGTGAGATGTCCACTGCTTGCACCCAATCACGATGACCTTCGAACTCGGTCACTTTTTTGCGGCTCTCTGCATTCCACACTGCAACCATGCCAGCTTCCGTCCCACTGACGATCCATTTTCCGTCTCGTGACACCGCGATGCCGAGGACAGTTCGATAATACCCTGCATCCATTGGCGTCCCCACCTCCTTTCCATCTTCTACGCGCCAATGTCGGATCTTTCCTTTACTGCCTCCACTAATGGCGTGCCTCCCATCCAAAGGAAACGCCACTGCATGTATATATTCTTGACCATCGATTACAATTGGTTTTATTCCCCGCCGGTGAACGGAGGAGCTCTTGCCGCTCAACTCTTGGGTCATCGTCAGTACTATATTTGGAACTGTCAGTGTCTTGCCTCTATCACCTTGGAACGTCGTTGCTTTCTTTTGGCCACTGTTACTCGAGGAAGGCCGGTTCTCCCTTCGAGTTGACTCTTGTATTCTCATCAACATCGCCTCTCGACTATTTCGTTCGTTTACTCACCGTTGTTTGGCTGCGGCCAAAGCCGAACGTTGGTCAACATGCTCGGCTAGGTGTCTCCTGCTAGTGGTGTATCAGATCGATGGATGCGTAGTGTCCTCTGGTATACCGTAACTGAACTTGTCTCCTTGGCGGATCATTTCACACCCCGACAACTGGCGCTTGCTTGTCGTTATCTAGGGTCTTCGTGTAAAGCGTTCTTGATGCAGATGCAACTGACATCATCAGCGCAGTACTGCGGTGAGAAAGCACATGATACCGCAAGACTCCAAATATGGTTCCACTAGCCGCAATGCCATGATTTGGCAAGTAGCAGAAGAGGATCGCCCGAGTCTTCTCTGTGTCCCACATCTGCAAATCACTTATGCCCTATGCAGGGCTGTGCAGTGCTGTACAGCCTTACAGCAATACAGGAAGGTCCCCCCTGTTGATAAGTCATATGCCGGGGACGGGACGCGAGCGGCGGGACGAAGGGGCAGATGTTGATCGTGATAACGGACGAAGGAATACAGGACAAGTAACCACAAGATAAGTACCGTATTAGGTAAGCAATATTGTAGTGACGTAGCGAATGATTCTACTCTACACACCC
>JBBPRA010000750.1:0-14253 GCA_038092775.1 Boletus rubescentipes
AGGTGCTGGCAGTGTGGCTGTAAAAACGCTGTTACACATCGGCGGTCTTCCACAGGATTCGGATAGGCGCCTGCCCTCACTAGATCCATGGCATGATTCATAATACACAATGCCATGATGTATGTAGTGGTGGTAACTGCTGGCGATGCAAATTGATTCCACGTTGTGCCTGGCGGACCTGGACCTGAATCCCGGCTGGTAAAGCCCTCCGAGCGGTGTCAAGGGTTCTGGCACAGTGGCTGGAGTCCCTGTATGAGAATCCCATCCTCAGGCTCAGATTTCGGGTGTATCTGCTCTCCGCCGCTGGGTCCTCTCCAACGTCAGCCAACAGGATCCACGTTAACACTCGAAGTGGACTACACTGACAAGTCGTCTTGGGCTCATTCTCGTCGCGGAAATTCATCAGTGCAAAGAAAGGCGTCGGTTTTGCTTGCTTTGCGAAGGAGCCCGGCTTGGATTTGGTATCGAAGGTCCCATACATCAATGCAAGGTCGGCAGCGATCGATTGGTCGGGTGCGAGACACTGTTTTCCATGCTATGAGGTTATGGCGTCGGACTTTGCTGTGTCCATCACCATCATGATATTTGGCTAGTACTTGAGCGAGCGAGTGGGCTCAGCGATGAACAGGTACTTGACAAGATCTCTCTCGCCCTCGTGGCCCACGCACCAGAGCAGATGAACTCACAACGAAGCTCTGCATTTTGGAGCTGCCAGTATACCACCTGCCAGATTCATACCATTTGCCTGAGGCTACATCGTACGTGAAATCTAACTTGCCCTCGGTACTTGCCATGACTTGGATGAGCCTTTTAAGTTTTAACGGGCTTGAACTTCGTTGAACGTGGCCCATGATGTTGCCATTGGGGTAAGGCTGTATAATCTTGTCCAATGTCGTGTATTCAAGGTCCTGCTCGTAAAATTGAAAAGTGCACACGTGAAACCAATACCCATTCAAATTTGTATGGGCGTTGGAGAGAACTGACATCCGCGCCTTTGGGTGTCGGTATCATCACCTCCCCGAGTAGCTCCACGTGCTCCGGATCCCTGCCACCACCAAAAAATTCAAAGAGCCCAGGAAGCAAACCAAGCCCGGACCCCACCACACTGTCGGTGTTGAAGCAGTTTTTTTTTGACCCAGTCTTGGAGTTGAACGCTCCGTGCGGCCCGGTCATTGCTTAGAAGGGGGTGATTCCGGAGTGTCCATTTGATTGGCACGTTCAATCCCTCTCGTCTTCAACTCTTAAGATTCTATCAGAGTGGGTGCTACGTCTGAGTCCTTGCCTCGACAGACACGTATTGGCAAGCATTTCTATCTGATGGAGTAACGCAGCCATCCAATCATAATCCTGCTCATCCTTCACTGCCATTTTTCGCAGGGAGTACATCTAAGTACGTAGTATGTACGCTTATGATTCAGAAGTCTAGGTAGTTCGATTAGTATTCGAACAGAACCCAGTCTTGCCTTGGCAACAGAATGCGAAACCACCTCGCTGTTTGGTCGTCCGAACTTAAAGCTCCCGTCTCCGAGCTATCATCGCAATTACTAGCACGCCCTGTGACGTCGAGGGTCAAGTTGATGTGATCAAACGGACAGCTACATTAATCCGCTTGACAGGTGCGTGGTTGGATAGCAGGGTCTGCCATGACTGATCAAGAATGTGGTCTCGTCGAACCAGGCTGGTGCGTACTTAGGTATCCAAATCCACATCGATCTCAGATCCGGTAGCGTGCGATCGTCTAGCTGCCTTTCCTCCCAATCCGCACCACTGGGGCATACCGGAAGAGCCATTGCAACCTCTCCATTCTGCACGTCTCATCTTACACGCGGATTCTTGACAACCAACCATTCTTCCCGTGTGAGTTGCTATGGAAAGACGTCACTTTTTGGTCGCAGCGCAGGCACAGGCACCCAGACAGAACGAAGTCGTTTCACACTCAGTCGTCTAATATATTGAACCCAGCGAGTCACGTCCATCGTGACGCTAGCGTTCGTTCGGCATTGGCATCACAAGATGAAGCATGCTTATTCAAGGAAGACAGTATGTTGTATCGCGTGCTGTCGGAAGAAGCCCGGCTCTTGGGTATCGCAGCCAGCAAAGCCGGCGATTGGCGCTTGGGCTAGTGCTACAGGAGCAAGCGAAGATCTCGTCACCCGCTGTATCGCGGCGCCCACTTACAGGAAAGGTCGTCACAATAAGCAAGTCGAGCCAGTCTGAGCCTGGAAAATACTATCTCGCAGCCAGACTCGGAGTAGATGGATCCTGTGACACTACAATCTACCTGCCTGAGCCTCATGCTACGGCGTACGAATGAAACTTCATATCCCTTCAATTGTTGTGACTTATGGAACCTTCGCGTCCGCTGAGCATGGCCTATGGGTTGTCGACATCCCCAGAATCTACAGACCTCTTCAAGCCTCAAGCTGGGTATTCCAGTACGCGCCAGGCTAAATCAGTCAGTTGAGGCACAGTCGCCGCTAATTTTAATGGTTGAGTAGGACTTTCCACTGCTTCCGGGTCAGTGTTCCATGTTCCGGACCCAGCAACCTATGGGGTTACACCGTCACGGGGCGCATTAGTTCAGCAACCCAACGATATTAAATGGCTACAGGATGTCTCCAACACTCAACAGATAAGCGGTATGGAGCTTGGCACTCTGGTGTCAGAGAGGTAAAGATGCTTCAATTGTCTTGAAGGCCGCTTACTGGTATCAACACCTGATAGCGAACACTTTGGTACCTCTCCCCCACTTTTCCTTCAATGTATCGCCATCCACGCCGTCGTCATTTGAGCGGGTTTAAGTTGGGTACAAACTTTTCACTCGGTACCGCACTCACTGACTAGAGTTGGCTAGCAGTTCTTCCTCTCGCTCACTCCACCAACCTCGCGTTTCCATGGAAAGCGGGACAGAGTTTCAAAGTTTGTCATCTTATTACAAGTTTCGAGATCCATTTACCAAAGGAGGAAGGTTGCCATACTTTAAAGAAGAAACGCATGGCAATAATAATGTCCAGCTTTCCGAATCAGTTTCAGCGTCCCGATAGACCGCCCTGCTGCGCAAACTTTCGACGTGACTGGACGTGTACACGGGGTCGCCAGTTGCTCGGGCGAACAAATGTATAAAAGTAGAAGTACGGTTGATACTGGGGCCAACAAACGTTAGTATCCAGGCGCTCAACTCGCAGGAAGATGTACTCGATCCTTTCTCTTCTTTCACTCTTTACTCTGGTCAAGGCGGTGCCGCAGGCGACATCGTCTAGCAACTGTGTGGGCGCCATCTCGTCACTGAGTGACGTGAGCGCTGCAGTTCAATGCAAAACTGTGAACATCAACGCGTTCACTGTACCAGCTGGGCAAACGCTCAGCCTTAACTTGTTGCAAGGTACTACTGTCAACGTTTGTGAGTGTTCTCTTGTCATCTTTTTTTGGGTTGAATTGACCGACGAATCCCTCTAGTGGGGGAAATCCAATTTGGAAACGCAAGCTGGGCAGGTCCTTTGTTCGAGGTTACGTGCGTCGAGTTTATTCGACGAATGCAATTGCTCTTTTAATAACCTCGAATTATCGGCGACAGAGGGCAAGACATCACATGTAAGCCTGTTCCGAGACTTCTTTCGGCTGAATGCCAATGGTGCACTTTCAGTCAACGGGAACGGGAAGATCTGGGATGGCGGTGGAGGTTTCTACTGGGTAAAAAATACTGCTGGGACTGCGTGTTTTGTCAATATCTGACCCATTACAGGACGGTCTCGGAGGCAATGGTGGTGTCGTCAAGCCCTCTCCCATGATGAGGTGTGTGCATCTTCCTGAAAATGTGCCATCTCTAACCTGGACACGATAGGATCGATATTTCGGGAACGTTGTCTGTATGTGATTACCTGCTATGTGGTATCGTGTCACAACTGGTCTGATTTCAGGATGTTCACGTCGTCAATTCTCCGGCACAATGCTTCGCCATAAACAATCCTGGCCCGCTGGTCGTTAGCGGGGTCACTATTGATGATAGTAAGATAATCATTTCCCTTGTGGCCGACGTCTTCCTCAAATTTTCAATGTAAAGGTCAAGGAAGTTACCCGAACGACAAGAGTAACGGCCTCCCTGCTGGTAATGGGCGCGAAGCGTTACGTGGAAGAAATTGAACATTGATTAAGCCCACAGGACACAACACCGACGGTTTCGACGTCTGTGGAAATGATCTTGTCATTAAAAACAGGTAAAATTCGTGTTTGTCTTGTTTGTGGTGCATTGACATAGCGGGGGCATAGCGTGGTGTTCAACCAGGTATTCATGGGTATATTGTGGCTATGCTGGACCTGTCGATTCATCTCGCATTCAGGATGATTGCTTGGCTATCAACAGGGGGCAGAATATTGTATTTGAAAACAATTACTGTGAAGGTGGACACGGTGCATCCATCGTGCGTAGCCACTTTGACCCACTGAGATAAATTCACCTTCTCATGACCGAAATGTACAGGGTTCGATCTCCTCCGATGTTGTCGTGGAGGGTGTCGTGTTCCAGGGTAACACAATCGTTAATAGGTGCTTCACTTCAACCTGAAGCATAAAACATATTCAAACTGAATAACCCTCAGCGCACAAGCGTTCCGCATCAAAACTGACAAATCTGCGACCAACAGCAGGGTCGCTAATGTTACATATTCCGTATGCAGATCAACAGTCTCTAGCCAGGAGTTGGACTCATTGCGTTTCACCAGGACAACACTGCAACAAATTGTACCGCGTATGGTGTGCTGATCACTCAAAGTTACCCCGAGAATCTTGGGACACCTGGAAATGGCGTCGAGATATTCGTGAGTAACCTTGTTAAGAACACGGCAAATACTAATTCGATGTATTTGACAGGATATCAACTTCAACTCGGGCACGACCGAACTCAACGTCGTGGGCGATGCTGATATGGTTGCCGTGAATTGCGGTGAATCTTCTTGCAGGGGTAGGTCCTTATCCATTTCAAACAGCGAGATATAATCAATAATTTCTGCAGGGAGCTGGGATTGGTCAGGCTTGCAAACGAGTGGTGGAAAAGTCGGGGAGAACAAGAACTCCCCTTATATCACTGGTTATGACCTGTAGATGCAATGTGTTCTGAATATTTATTCCGCCGGGCGCTGTTTCCTTAACCTTGTCCGAGGTGCTCGGTCTAGCCCGGACTCCGCCGATCACCTCTTCCGCCTGATTTATGTAAGCTTCCCTCAGGGTCCGGGAGAGTCTGCTTGTTCAAGTTCGCGAGTCCTTTCTTCCCTTATTAGCTTGTCCAAGTCGCGGTCCTCCGATGGATTTTTATAATGGAGGATTTTGCTGGCTCTGTTCCACACCAGGCTCTTACTGCAACTGCGAACTCTCTGAATCCGATTTTGCTTGGTCTAAATCCGCATCTCAAGAGTCGTTTTACACTTTCAATGGTCGCGAACGTGTCGACGCGGACGAACCAGCCTTTGATACGAACGATGGAAACTATTTTCTTGCGGACCCTTTCGAAAATACGGACCTTGAAGTAGACAACACGATACAATGTCTCGAGCGTGGGTCACAGCAACTGTACGCGGTGAGCACTCCAAAGAACAATGACGTCGAAAAATGGGAATCCCCCGGCACGATGCCCCCTCCGGAATCTTCCTCCCCTGTCGGCCTCGGCTCCGACTCCTCGCCAATCTCGACGGATCCGGCTCTGCCGATGTTACGCGAGGACCTCCGGTGTGTGGACCGACGTTTTTTTTGTTGCGCGCGGGACAACAATGCACGATCGCACATCAAAGCGCTATATAACGATTGGGTCAATTTCAACGCACCTATCTTTCCTACCACCATGTCGACGAGTTGTCCACCACTACCACCACCCACTGTCAAGTTGCTGGCACGACCAGTTCCCTCTGTTCGGACCAACATGGATACTAGTATCCACGTCCAAGGTCACCCTGCGAGCACGTCTGGAAGCAGCCCCTCGGTGCCTGCTGTTAGCGCTGCTCAAGGACCTATCGCTCAGCGTATATGCGCAAATAACAAACTACGAGACATGCTCGATATATGCGCGGTGAAGACCCGAACAACTATCGAACAGGACGAGATCCACCATGCGTCTGCTGCCCGGGGTCTCATGCCTGCTCGTAAGAGAGCCCTTTTTTCTGGTCCTACCATCCTCGACTTGGTGATACCGACCGAACCGGACCCACACAGCACCGGTAATGATCGGCCTTACGATATTGACACCACCAGGGATAGCGAAACAGACCGAGATGAGGTTGTCCCTTCTACGACACCCTATCAGGGTGTGTCTCCCATCTCAGTCTCTGGCCCGGCCCAAGATATGGTGAACAATCGTCTCAAACGGCGCCGTTCCTCAGTCGACCCTCCTCCGGAAGCCAAGAAGGTGAAACTCGATAGAACCTTGTCTCGTGTTTCTTGTACCAGCAATGCGAGTGTCCAATCCAGATATCAAGCCTCGGAGCCTGCGAGTTTACGACGCGCGCGGTCATTGATGTCGGAGGCGTCTTCATGCTTTGAAGATTCCATGGTACGTTGGTTACCGTGTTATACAAGAAAGCGCTCATCAAGGCGCATATATGCGTATTTATCCCCCAGAACTCGCTTTTCGGTCCTTCTCCTCAACTTCCCGCGGACAAGGATTGCGCACTGACGGTTCCAAGCACCCCAATGCCCAGTTCCGTGGACTATGCCCGCTCAAGGGCCGACCCTCTGGCTCGAACGCTGGCGGTCTATCGTCACAGATCCTTGGAAGTACCTGCGATTCCCCTGGTTCCCATCATCGCACCACCTCCAGGCGTCACACTCACAGTTGTCCGTTGCGCTGAAGACCAAGCGATCGACCGCCTCGAGGCGCTTTTCCATAGGGAACGTTCGGAGCGCGCAAGGGACGGCTTAAATGTCCACGATGTGAAACGCAAAGAGCGATTGAAATCGATGCAAAAGAGTGATAATGATGTGTCATTTCCGCGACGAGACAGTACAAGTACCTCCGCCTCGAGTGATGGCTTTAGTGATTGGGAAGAGGAGAGTACGCGCTCTGAGATCGAGTCCCAGGATAGGTTGTTGTCAGAATCGCCCGTCAAGTTACTCCCTATGGAGTATCGGCGTGCAAGTCGGGAAACCTGGTCCAACGCATTCGGTATCTCGGACGATTTTCGGAAAGAGATTACAGGATGGATACTCAAGGTGAAGTCAACATTCAACTGGACGGTGTACTTTGATGCAAACGTTACGGTGCTTTTAGAAACTCCCGAGTAAACCGCCGCCACCAACTCCAGCTGACCCTCGCCCGCGTGGTACCGATCTTTGGGACCAGCTTACGCACTCATTCCAGACTCGGTTTCATGCGGCACAATTGTTTCATAGGTACTTTCTTCTTCCAGAAAAGGTTTTGTACTGGAGAGAGGCGTACAAGTTCGACATTGTCGTACGGGAATCTATGGGATCGCATGTCAATGACTACTCCGATTATGAGAGGAGTATCTGGGACTTCGGAGTTGCATGCATGGCATTGGCCGTCAAGGTAAATAATAACGTACTAGTCCTTTGGAAAACCAACTCAATGGCCGTTAGCTGCATCGTGACTGCCTCGGGCCGCTTTGCCCAGTATACGCCAACGAGTTTCTAGAGATAGCTCCCCATCCAACAACTCATGAAGCACTTGAAGTAAGTCATTGACGACCCTGGTCGATGTCGAGTGCTGATTTCGCGTTACCCAGCTCGCACAGCGTGATGTCCTGTATACGTTCGAGTTTCAGCTGGGGAGCTCCACACCGCAAGACGTCATGGACGAATTGTGGAATGCGTTGCCCACCTTGCGTAAAGTGACTGCGTCCGTCGGTTGGGAAGTCATCCAACGCGTGACTTGGGATAAGCTGTTCAAATCGCTACTCGGTAAGTATCCGTCGATCCTAAACGTGCCCCCAATGTCTAACTGCGAGGTCCGATGTGTAGAACCAGACATGTTGCAATATCCAGTCACCTTGCTTACAGCGGCAGCACTCATCGACAGCCTCGTCTCCGCGTTAGAGAGTCGATTCAAGAGGGAAGACGAAGCGAGTATCTGCAACTGTAAGGAGTCAGCCAAGACCCCAGTCTCTAAGTGTATCCTCGACGAGAACGAGCAAATGGCGCAGCATATTCGTCAACATGAAGCAATCAAATTGTCGTGTCCCGTCATCATGGACATCAGAGATGTGCTCCATCTTTCCGAGGTGCGCCGCCTTGTCCTTGTATCAATGTTGGCTAACGGTATGGTTTGCAGATCGAACTGGATCAATGCAAGGTGTGGTTAAACCATGTCTGTCAAGACTAATTCTCTCCGCCTTTTTTTTGGGCGAACTCTGTTCTTGTGGCCTAATTTGTACATACGACTGTGTCGATGGCGTCGGTACGACGGTATATAATTGCTTTTTGGTCCAGGCCTGAACATATGCATACGAGGTCCCGCAGGTGGTTTCCTCTTGTGGTCGAGGTGTACTGCCAAGGTGAACTGGTGACGAGCAAGAAACGAGTCTTCAATTACACAAACCTCGCTGATGCACTTGAGCTTCGGTAGTCCTGCCGTCAATATTATCCGTATGCACTGTTTTTGACACAACACTACGCGTAATGGGGAGGACAAGATGTCAACATCATGTTGTTGTTATGTCCGCCGGCGTGGGAAGAAACGGAATTTGGACGAGCACCAATTGTCCGCGGTGAGAAATTAGAAAACCGAGTCGCTCGGGTCACCTTCCGTTCTCTCCTTGTTCTTGTTCTCTTTGTTTTGTTACGACCGTCAGGATAACCACGACCAACTTGTCTCGCTAACTCGACTTGCTGCTATTTCTCTTCTTGCCGCTCTCGAATCTTTTCATCACTCCATCCATACCCCGATACCAGCATCAGCAAATATCTCAAAATCCGACCACTGAACTCCTTTCGATTTGAAAAACATGGCCCCGGGACCCAAGACAGGTCCACCGCTATTTCTTGGCCTCGAACTTGCTACCGATCAACTCCGCGCATCGATCGTCGACGAGAGCCTGGAGCTCGTGGGGGTCGAGTGTGTAGACTTTGATTCCGAACTACCTGAATATCAGTATGTGTCCCTCATTTCGTCGCTCTATTCCCCACACCGTTCTTGTGCACGCTGCGTGCGTTTTTATCTCATCTTTCTTGACCTTAAAAAGCCATATATCACGCGTATCAAGTAGCGCTGACTCTCGATCAGGACTCAGGGTGGTATTTTTACGACGCCGGGAGATGCCTACACGACCCCAGTCGATATGTGGGTGAAAGCCCTAGGTGCGCCATGTCGCGGAATCAAATTTTTCAGATATCAACGATTTACTAATTTGGAACTTTTGTATAATTCCCTCGATCGTAACCTTATTCGGCACGTGTCCCCTACCCTTCAACGCATCAAGACTTTCTCCTCGAAAAGCTTTCCAGAAATTACGACGTGACCAGGATAAAATCAATCGGTGGCTGTGCTCAGGTACGTCGCCATCTTGCTCTGGCTCTTTTGTTTGGTTGTTGGTAATCCGACCCTTGGTGTCACCGTTTGTAGCATGCCGTCGTCTGGTGGAAATCAACCCCGATCCCTTCATTCCCCGCGTTGGACCCGCGACTTCCGCTACATTCCCAACTTCCTCCCAACACGTTCTCGCTGGCCAATACCCCCGTCGCACAAGACACATCCGCACATACCCATGCCTTGGCGCTCGAAGGTCTGCTTGGTGGCCCAGACATCATGGCAGCGCGCGTGGGCACGTGTGCCAATGCGTCGATCCTCGCCGCTCAGCTTCTTCGCATCCGGGAGTCTTGGACGTCGGACGTGTGGGCACGTACGGGCAAGGTGCAACTTGCGAGCACGTTCCTCGCCAGCATGATCGTCGGCGAATGGGTGAACATGGGCGAGGCAGAGGCATGTGCGACTGGTATATGGACACACGTTGCACCCGGTGGTCAGGGTAGTCCATCCCAGGGACATTGGGATGATAGCGTCCTCGAGATCGTTGGTGGCAGTCGAGAAGAGGGACGGCGGATCCGAGGATGGCTTGGTGAGGTTGACTCGGCCAGCGGCAGGAAAGTCGCCAACGTGTCGCGGTATCTGTCTGAGAGATTTGGGTTTGAACCTGGTACGTGTTGTGCATGCTTGCGCAGACCCCAAGGCCGATTTATGCTTTTCCTCAGACGCCGTCGTCACACCATTTACATCTGATTATCTTTCTGGGTATCTTTCTCTTTGTCCATCGCCTGGAGACGCTGTACTATCATTTGGACCCATGGATACCCTCCTGACACCCGCACAACACTATCATCCTACTCGCCTTTACAACCTATTCCCACATCCAGCCCAGGACGCTGGAGAAAAGCGAAGATACATCGCCATGCTTACAAGCAGGTAAATCCTTTTCTCTCGACTGCCTTCTTCCCATGTTTTACCTCGCATTTGGTCCAGAAATGCCGATGTTCCTCGTGCTTTGGTTCGAGACATGTACACCAAGAGCTGGAGTGCATTTGACCGTCTGGTCGCTATCGTTCCTCCCGGTGGCTCTATCGGGTATGTGGGCATCATTCGGATGTCGATTCTAAGCCCTAAACTATACACGTCACTCTACATAGGCTCGACGACAAACTCTTCAGCTTTTGGCTATTACAGGGTGATAGTTATCCACTATCACACGTCAAGGGGATCTACCGCTTCGAAACGGGTATCAAAGTCAACGAGTTCAGAGATCTTCGCGCAAATCCGCGATGTCTTCTCGAAAGTCAAGTGCTCTCCTTCCGTGTCCGATGGTCCCGGATGATATCTACTGGCGTGCTCGGGTCCCACATCAATCGCAATCGCGGGAACGTGCAGACGCCCGGACCAAGTCCCATTGCGGCAACTGCGCCTAGCAGTCGTGCAACAAGTCTTGGGCTGCCGTTTGATCCCTACGACTACTCGCCCTTGCCAGCTCGAATGCTGGTCACGGGGGCGGCAGCAAACTTCCCTTCGGTCGCCAATTTGGTCGGGGACGTCTTCAACGCGCCGGTCTTCATGCCAAACACACAAGTAGACTCTGCCCAAGTCGTCCCACATCGCAACGCGCCTGCAGGTGGTTTCCCCAGCCGAGCGTCTCTCGGTGGGGCATACTTTGCACGTTGGATTTGGGGCAAGGAGCGTACTTCTGCTAGCGGTGGTTCGGGGACTGGTAGAGGTCTCGGTGGGTTCGAGGATGAGATACGGAGACTGCACGGGAAGCGGTGGGTTGCCTCTGGCGGCACGCCGCTACGCACCAACGTGAACGGACCTCTGGGCGGGAACGGCGGGAGTGGCGCCAACAGTGGCACGAGCACGCCCTTTGGGCACCCCCGATCAAATCTCGGGTCCACCACCGTCGTGGAGGAAGAAGAGGACGAAGTGGAGGAGATGGAGCAAAGCGGTGGGATGCTGAACGCCTCGGTGTTTGCGGGCGGCTTTGCAGACCGAGACCTTGGCCGGATGCGAACACTCACTGGATCTACCATCGACACAACCACGAGCTCGGGCTCGGGCGTGGCGTCGACGGCGTTCACGACGCCTGAGCTGGGCGGCGGCGCGAGTCCCCGGGCGAATGGCGGCACAGCTGCGCCACAGACAACGAGCCTCACCCCCGTCACAGCGATGCCGACCGCAGATTCGGAGGCCCAGATTGGACTGGCAAAGGTAGCGGAAGCGGACGTGGACGCGTTCATGACCTATGCGGCTATCGTCCCCGAGTATTGCAGGCTGGAGAGCATGCTATGCAAGACCCTCGTGTGAGCGATGGATGGTGTGTTTTCGATCGAGACATTTTTTCGCGGGGGAGTAGGTTCGGCGGGAGCCTTGCGCGTGGTAACAAGTCGAATGGCATAAAATCAGACCAATCCTCCATCCTCCATATCCGCCATCGATCTCCATCTGTACAGTACATATACTAGGATCACGTCAATATGCATGCTATCTGGATTCATATCAGTGTGTGTGATGATCGATGGAGCTGCAGGGAAATCAGTAGTGGGTAAGGTAAGCCCCCTATCGATAACTCCAGGAAGCGGCGCCACATTGCGCAACGTCACGAACACGGCGCACGGCGCACCTGGCCCGAGCAGGTACGTATATAAACCCGTCTTCTAAGCATCTCTTTCTTCTTTCCATTCCCCCAGGACTCTGTCGAATCGGAATCGATTTGACACATCCCCTTTGCACTATGGCTTGTATTCGAGCAAACAGCATCTACGCGCTTATCAACGCCAAGGGAGGTACTTGTATGGACCTCTCTGGCGGCGATAACAGGTCAAGTAAGTTCGTGCCCCTCGACGACTCGTCCTGTAAAATCTCACCGGCGTCATCGCAGTCATCGGCTTTGGGTACCACCAAGGACCCAATCAAGCGGTACGTATTTGGCTCTCCCATCCCCCATCGTTCAATCAATTCGGCGATGGCATCGTGATATTGGTGGCGCTGATACACACACGTGGACCTGCAGTGGATCTTTGAAAGCGCCGGGGAGCCCCAGAGATTTTATCTCAAGTCGGCGGGGACCGCTCAATACCTCTCCGCAGCTGGCGAACCACATGACGGACAGCAGGTCGTCGCTGCCGGCTCCCCCTATGCATGGCACGTCGAAGACGAGCAGGGTGTGGAGAATGGTGTGAGGCAAGTCTGTTTGGAATTGGTTTGGGATCGTCGATGTTTCTTCGTGCGCTGACCATCGGTGTAGACTGTCGCCGGTGTGCAACCCCAACGTTTGTGTCGACCTCTCGGATCATGGGAATTCGACCCCGGGGACGCGGGTGGAGTTGTGGGGTCGTTGGGATGGAAAGAATCAAGTTTGGGAGTTGAAAAAGCTGTAGTAAGGGATGGCATTTTCCAAGTTGGTTTTGTTGACGAGGCACCTATCCTCCATATCCATGATATCCATCATCGAGCTCAATTTGTACAGTAGGATCATGTCAAGGGACATGCTATCTTTGGAATCACGCATCACGAGTGAGGTCATACCTGCCTGTGACATTCGGGGGGATCAGTAACACTGAACGTTTGGTGGAAGGCCCCTAATGATAGGAGGCAAACTAGACGTCAGTAAAACGTCACACACAAACCACGACGTAACCTGGGCTTCTGCGGATATAAAAGCCCGTTCTCTGAACGCCCCTTTCACCTACATCGAATCGAAACATCCACTATGGCTAGTGTTCAAGCAAACAGCACTTACTCTCTCACCAACGCCCAGGGGGGTACTTGCATTGACCTCTCGGGCGGCGACAACGTCTCCAGTACGCACCTTCCTCAGCGTGCGCTTTGCATCTCACCAGATATCGTCGATAGTCATTGGTTATGGGTACCACCAAGGACCCAATCAAGCGGTACGTCGTCGAGACGTTGCATGTTTGCATCACAGATAGCTGACGCCCGCTGCATACAGTGGAACTTTGAAAATGCTGGGCAGAACCAGACGTTTTACCTCAAGTCGGCTGGGAGCGGTCAATACCTCTCCACAGCTGGCGAACCGCGCGACGGACAACGGCTCGTCGCTGCCGGGTCGCCCTATGCGTGGCGTGTCGACGATGAGCAGGGAGTGGAGAGCGGCGTGAGGTGCGTCAGGATGGCGGGTTGTTTTTGGTGCATGTGCTGACCACGGATGTAGACTCTCCCCGGCGAGCAACACCGACTTTAGTATCGACCTTTCAGATCACGGGAATTCGACCCCTGGGACGCCGGTGCAGCTGTGGAGTCATTGGGAGGGCCAAAACCAGGTGTGGAAGTTGCAAAAGGTTCAGTAGAGATGGTAATGTAAGCCGGTTTCTCGTTTCTGTTTCGTTGACCGTGACGGTGTAAGAATAGCCTGGGAGTAATAGTGAATATGTGACGCGTCTTTGTTGTTATGGGAAAAAATGTGTCAAAGATTCTGGGGTGATGCTTGGGCGTAAGGTTGATGTCCTCCAGGGTGGGTGCCTGTGCGGATAATAGATGTGCACCTCTTGGCGTCGGACCAAGTGGATCTAGCGCTCGGTCTCCCCGATTTCTCGGACCATACCGCGATAATTATCATCCACGGCCGCTCCTGATTCAAATCTCGTGAATGCGTGGTTTGAAATAACAAGAAAATTAGGAGGAGAGTTGGGCATATGTATCTCCGCGCGCGATCACACTGGCAGGAGATGAGTGAGCACTGAGTACTACGGCTTGGTCATCAACGGCATACACATCACTCCCAAGGTGAATCAGAACCCCCCGATGTCAGCGTCGGA
>JBBPRA010000751.1:0-14224 GCA_038092775.1 Boletus rubescentipes
ACGCGCTGTACGAAAACCCAGAAGAGTTTGTCCCGTTCCGATTTGTAGAGATGGGTAAGGAGGACAAGGAAGGCGTAAAAAATCAGTTTGTCGCAACTTCCCCCCAGTACTTGTCGTTTGGACACGGCCGATATGCGTGGTATGTACGTCCCTCATGGACCCTACTTATGCTTGTGTTGATTTTCTTCTTTATTAGCCCCGGACGTTTCTTTGCCGCCGCGGTGCTGAAAACGATGTTGGCTCATGTCGTCACTATGTACGACATCAAGCTGGAGGAGAACGTGACTCGTCCGCGGAGCTTGCGCATCGGGAATTCGATCAGCGCCAACCCCGCGGCCAAAGTGATGTTTAGAAAGAGAGCTCGACATGGCGGAGCGCAATAAGTTGGCTTGATATCGTACGCTATGGTTCAATGACACTAGACACTAATGAATAATATTACGCGCGTTTTGGTCCTCTCGTTTCTCAGGGGTTGACTGACGTACTACCAAGAGACTCGCTTTGACGGTTTCGAGTACTTCTGGCTTCGGATTCATAATGGTATATACGCAACGATTCACACGTCTCTCTCTGTGTGTACAACAACTACATGCAAAGGGAGAGATGCGAAAGTTCCTTTCTCCCTGGACTCGTTTGATCCACAAATAGACCGAGCTGAATGCGGGAAGCAGCGCTAGTGACCAGGCTCGCAAGTCGCGTTCCAGATTTTGTCATGGTATTGAATGTCCATGCTGTACTTGTTCGCTTGCACAAACTTGTCCAGCGAACATGTTCCGTATTCCTTGTCTTTCGCAGAGTTCTGGCAGATGGACAGAGGAAACGTGGCTCCGTTCAGCACGAGGCGCACTTGGGGACCATTGAAACTACCTGGCGTGAGCGCAGACACGGTGGTTCGAAGAGGGATTTACATACGATTTCTTGCACGTGAATTTCTCCCACACCATTTCCGCAGCGAAAGGTATTTGATCAGAACTTCTGAACTTGCGATGTGCGGGCAGGTGGTCGGGGCTAAGGGGAACTGCATCACTGTAACGGACGAGTGTGAATAAGCATAATACCATCCTGCACAAGTGACTCACTCGTTCAATCCCATAGCCGACATTGCTAAAAGTATAGTGATGTCGTGGCCGAAATCGAGATAGAGAGGCTTAGCATCCTCTGTTTCATTAGTTAGACTGTCGTGCATTGTTATTTCATATATTTAAATTTCGTGAATGGCTAATACTTACTGTTCGATGAGTTTCTTCACATAGAATGCACCAACCAGAGGCCCAGCGTCACCTCTGGATCTATGCCCACCAAAAGTATCGTAATATACGTCGAGCTCATATCTGTAACGTCACACATGAGTCACTCCGGCGATGTAACAGTGACCTGAACTTGCTCTAGACCCCGTAACTCATGTTCGGTGAAGACATTGCACCATGGAGACCTGTTACGAGCTGCGAGATCGTATGGGCAGGCATACAGGGCACCATGGATATCGTCGAGAGTAAAGTTAACACCCGGGATAAGTTTGTCGAGTCTCTTCATGATAGGCGGAATATACTTATTTGCCCACTTATCAGCCGCCTGTGCGTACATCATCAACAAAACAGAAAGAAAACGACCACATAATGAGAATTACCTGTATGGCTGGAGTGTAAGATAGTCCCCGACAGGGTTTCCAAGGAACAAGCCACGGAACCGGATCCTTAAAATTGTCCGTTGTCAAAAAGATGATATCTTCTTCCTCGCGGCCAAAGAAGCCTTGACTGAAAAAGTGCGCAGAGTCAATGACTCTTGGAACCGTGGTAGATACCACCTCATCTGTGGAGAATGTGGGATAGCGCAGTGCAAACCTGCAAGTCTGAAGGTTACACAAACATTTCTGACATGGACAGAAATGCACGAACTCAACCCCATGGTCAAACAGTTCCTTGCGTCCGACAACCGTGAGCTCCTGTGGCACCAGGTCGTACTCGTATCCTTCTTTCAGAAATTCCAGGTACCACGGAAGGTCAGCGGCATGAATACTGTCCCGCGCTTTGTTTAGGGTGTCAACCAGTGTACGAATATATTTCTGCTCTATCACGGGACCACGAGAGCCATGGCGATGTAACTGGAGTTGAGAAGAACGCTATTTAGGGCACTGACTCGTTACCAGGCTGACGACTCACCAAGATCACTTGATCCACAGTACAGTCATCAGGCAAGTCTGAAGACACTCCAGGAACAACGGGAGCGTCGTGGTAGGGCGCAATGTTCCCCAGATTATTGTTTAAATCTTTGCGACCATGATGGTGATCCACCAGCTGTCCATCATGTACCGTAGGGTTTAGATTTGGTTGGTCGGAATTCAACAGTGATAGAGGCAATTGGAGAAAATGCAGAAGAGTCGAAGACCCAAGAGGGAGATACATTTCGGGGGACAAGGGATGGGGTTCTCGACAGAGAACCGAACTTATGTTACGTACTGGTTACTCGCTTCCGCGGGAAGCGCTTCGTTTCGGAGTATCGCTGCTAAGGGGGGTCTAAACCAAAATATAGCGTAGAGTTCACGCTCCAATGGGTCAGTTTTGCCAGTACGTTTCATCATGCGCGGTAGGATGTGGTGGGACGGAAAATACAGGTCGAAAATCGCGAGGCTGACTCCATGATCTAATCGATCATCGGACTTGTTCATCCTATAAGAATGTCCGTTAAATATGCAGTGTAGTGATGTAGAGAACACAAACCACATAATGGAGACGGCGGGTGGCGGAGGGGGATGCTGCCGACACCAGATCGTGGACTAGGTGGTTGTGGTAAGTAAAGGAACCAGCGCAGTCGGGAGAAGATGGCCCGGGACTGCCTGGCAACTCTTACCAGTGCCAGTGCCAGACTGGTCACTGCGGGACCCCTGCCACCGATGGCTTGTCACTTAACAACTTCAGAAACATATAGTATGAGCGTTCTGCGATGACGATGGAGTAGACTAGCTTGCTGGTGCAGCGAGAAACAATGCCTTATCGCTGACCCCGGCTCGCGGCTTGTCGCAGTGGGTAGATGATCCAGTCCACAACTTGTCGATCCGCGGAGGCGAGTACTAGTAGACACGTAAGAAGTTGATAATTGATGTTCCCAAATTCCCCTTGCCCTGTCGGGGCTCTTATGTTCCTCGAGATGTATCTCCTTTTCGGGTCTTCGAATCTTTTGCGTTTGCTCCAACTCCCTTCGTCGCTGTCGAACAGCTGTTATGCTGTCGCGGGGATTGCAGCGGCCGTCGTCGGGATTGTATGGCAGCTGTCGAGCCAACGTCCAAATGTGGGTTGTTGAACCACACAACCCCGTATTCCGATTCTACTCATTTATTTTGTTCAGCTGGGTACTTTCCCTACCGTTGGATCAAGTAGTTGGCTTGGTTCGTGGTGGGCTGGTATCAAGTTCATCACAGCTGGCAACGCGGCAGATGTAATACGAGAAGGATACAAGAAGGCAGGCACCATTATTCTTGCCCGATATTGACCAACCAACCACCCTTGCAGCACAACGGTGCTCCGTTCAGGATCGCGACGCTCTATCACTGGGTTGTCATTGTAACCAACCGTACACATGTAGAAGAACTTCGGAACGCGCGCGATGATGAGCTTTCTTTTCTGGAAGCGATGAATGAAGTGAGAAGCATTTTCTTCTCTGGTTAGAGC
The DNA here is from genome assembly GCA_038092775.1 of Boletus rubescentipes. Classification (NCBI taxonomy): domain Eukaryota; kingdom Fungi; phylum Basidiomycota; class Agaricomycetes; order Boletales; family Boletaceae; genus Boletus; species Boletus rubescentipes. The sequence continues at coordinate 3,666 of JBBPRA010000751.1, forward strand.
CTGGGATCCCCGCTTCTGAAGCATTTTCGGGCAGGACTTCAACTCTGAATTCACGATGGGGCCCGAGGTTCACTATGATCCTTACCACATCCCAGTGATGCGTGCGCAGTTCCCTCGTAAAATCGGGGTCTTGTACCCTGAGTTGCGAGAGGAGATCATCACTGCCTTCGACGAGAATTTGAACTTCAATGATAATGGTGACCTGTTTTCTGTCACCGATAACAATGGTTCGCTCATATTGGATGATGCAGAGTGGAAGAACATACCGGCCTTGACCACTATGCGACAGATCGTGTGCAGGGCTAGCAACAGATCATTCGTCGGTCTTCCACTGTGTCTGTATTCCCTTTCATTACCTGCTCGTGCTTTTGAGTATCGTTTGTAGGTCGTAACCCAGCTTATGTGGCCCTCAATATCAAATTCACGATTGATGTCGCGTTGTGCGGTCTTGCCATTGGGTTCTTCCCGAATTTTTTGAAACCGTATGTCTCTGACAACTGTCTGTCCATGGATCTCTTCTTAGCTCTTACCTTGGCAGCCTAGCTACATATTTGGTCACGAACATCCCTAAGATCACCAGGCGAGATGTAAGACATCTTCGTCCCATCATCGAGGAGCGACGGAAGTACTTGAACGAGTATGGGAAGGACTGGACTGAGAAACCCGTTGGTCTGCCTCATTTTCGATCTCACTATGTTCAGCTTTTTTTGTTGTAGAACGACCTTTTATCATGGCTGATGGATGAAGTTCCAGATGCCACTGTCGAATCCTTGACGAAGCAATTACTGTCGGCCAATTTTGTTGCTATCATTGTGCGTGTCTGCCGTCGTTTTGGGGTGTACGTCTAACCCATCTGCGCATTACAGACATCCGCAAATGTATGTGTGACAAGTGATGATTCCAATTTCTGGATGTTTTGTTCATGCTCCACTTCAGGTTTTCACATCTGCACTCTACAACCTTGCAGCAAACCCTCAGTTCACACAGCCTCTCCGTGAAGAAGTCGAAGCTATCGTCGAGAGAGAGGGATGGTCGAGAACCTCCTTGAGCAAGATGCGCAAAGTGGATAGTTTCCTCAAAGAGACTGTACGCATGGAGGGAATCGAGATTTGTCAGTCATTTCCTTTTTTTTACTGTACACATCACGCTGTCAATTTATTTTTATTTCCGTTCTTCAGTGGGTTTGATGCGCAAGGCCACAAAGGACTTTACCTTCTCCGACGGGACGTTTATCCCAAAAGGGACGAGGATCCATGTCGGCCTTACAGCCCTGCATCATGACAATGCGCTGTACGAAAACCCAGAAGTGTTTGACCCGTTCCGATTTGCAAACATGGGTGAGGAAGGCCAAGGCGCGAAACATCAATTTGCAGCAACTTCTCCCGAGTACTTGTCGTTTGGACACGGCCGACATGCATGGTATGTCTGCCTCGTCGACTACTATCCGTGCTTGTATTGATTTTGTTAGTCCTGGACGTTTCTTTGCCGCCGCCGTACTCAAAACAATGTTGGCCCATATCGTCACGACGTACGATATCAAGTTAAAGGATAATATGACGCGTCCGCAGAGCTTGCGCATTGGAGCTACGATCGTAGCGCACCCCACGGCCAAAGTGATGTTTAGAAAGCGAATTCGCTATGATGGAGCACAGTAGGTTGCTTTGGCGTCATACGCTGTGGCTCAAGAACGCAACATCATGGTCCGACACTAATAAAAATACTATGCATGTTTGATCGAGTCCCCTTGTTTCTCAGAGAAGTGACTCAGTTCGATGGTTTCGGCTCTTCCATGCATGAGGTCTGATGATCGACTTGAGTGTTCAAGATGCACTTCCTCAATCGCGACAAAATCTGCCGGTGGTTCTGTCTACCCCCGACTGTTACACGATGGCCATGGGTGAACGGGAAGAAGTAGTAGCAGAGTCGTATGTAGCAGACAGTGTCATCGTGACCGTAAATCAATACTGTAGGTCGTAAAAAAAAAGCCCGTTAGTCATTTCCATTTCTACCCCCCAACGAACCCGAACCCCGGAAACCTTGTCGCTTCTTGACGATCATCCTTACAGAGCAGTCGAACAAGCCCGATCAATCAGTCCGATCAGAAGAAAACCCGCGATCTCCGACTCTGAGCTCCGCCCCAGTATATCCTTACGCAAAGTACGCCCAGTCCCTCTATACTGCGTAACCAGCCCCTGAATGCAACTCTACGCGGGGTGTCAAATGAAAAGTGAACGAGAATGCTCGAGAAGAGCAGTCCTGAGCGGCGCTCGATACTCGGATCGGCATTCTATCACAAGCAAGACACTCTTTGTGTCAATCCGCCTGCATGTCAGGTCCCCAGACAACCGCCCATGCGTGACTTGCATAAAGATGCCAAAGTGGCTCTTCCCTGGTAAAAGACATCCCGCGTCGGGTCTCCCAGTGGCAACGGCCGGTTTATCAAATTGGAAATCTACCACGCCAACTGCATACGAATGTTGCAGGTTGAGTTCGGTTTGGGGGGTACGCACGAGTTGACCGACGATGTTGAGATCCCCTGTTATTGACCGGAGTGTGTAGTGATCGGTGGAAGGGATGACATCCACGTGTATGACGAGCAGCTTGAGCCGGATACCACGCTTTAGGAGGGTGTAATCGTGTTCACCATAAGGCCTGGAAACGATTGTTTGGTAGCACGCTGGAGAAGCAGGTAATGCCAAGGAATATCGGGAACACGGCCCGGCCCAAGCAAAGAAACTTGGATCACCAGACCGGTGTGCGATGGCTTCGAGTAGTCTCTGGAAAGCCCTGTCTCCCTCGCCATATGCGATGGGCATCATGATGTCGAATATTCCCAAGAGGGAGTAAGCGGTGTCTTCAGTACGTGTTGTTTTTCGTTTTGACGCCCATTTCATCTTGGTGGACACCATGAGACGTGGTGACGTCGAATCAAAGTCTTGAATGTTGCCAACGTCAATGTGAGTAACTTTGCTGATGGATCGAAGGATAAAGTCGCTGAGTTTGTCGTTGGGAAAAGGAAAGTCGTCGCCTCCCCGCACCTCCTCCGACTTTGGACAAACCGGATTCCAGTCCTTGCCGTACAACCTGAGTCTTTCCGGCGCCAATAGTTCCTGCAACGTCCACCCCCGCGTAAACCAAGGTTCCCGAGCGAAATCCTTGACAGAGGACGACTTTGCCAGATACACGATGCATACAAACGCATCTCTGTACCATCGGTACATTGATCGGATCGCCTCCTCCAACTCCGAGCTGCTTTCCTTGTTGATACAGCACGTATCTGACCACACGTACTCACACCCATACGCCTTTGCCTTGTCGCAAAAATGCCGAAGTTTTTCGTATCCCAAGCCTTCTGGTGTGGGCCGTTGACCGTGAATCTTGCTCGACATGTCCCTGAATTCGGGCTCTTCTTCACCCCAGCGATGTGAGAAGATAGCGTATTTGAGGCGTCGCTTGATCTCGTCCTACTTCGCGTGACATGATCAGGATACGAAAAGCGCACACGTGAGAACGCATCAAATGACCTTGCAATTTGTCCTCAATTGTGCTTCGCCCACCGTCGCCATCGTATACCTCGCCTTCTCCACGTCGACGTCTATAGCGCCCACGAGCGACCGGAACTTTTTCCAGAGCTCCCCTCGGCTGTAGAGTCTCATATCACTGATACGGACGAGGTATTGGGGTAAATCGTTGTAGACACATTCATCGTAACATTCGAGGTGCAGTTTCTGTAGTGCTGATTTAGATAGGAAGACGTTATCGATAGCATCTGATCCGACGTCTGGTCCTTCCGAAACGAAATGCGGCTGGGGTGATGGTGGTCGTGGTCGTGGGGTACCTTTGGGGCGTCTATGATTCATTCCGGGTGCATAGCAGTCTGCGGCGTGCAATCTTGAAGGTGCGATGTTCAGCTAAGACCATTTGAGCCGCTCCGGCACAGAGTTCCGGCCCGGTCTCGACCCAGAAAGGATTCATTTCGCACCTGCTCAGGCTAGTACGAGCGAGACGACGTCTCAGGCTGCTAGAATGTCACAGGCGTTGGTCTGGGTGTGAGTTCGACAAATCTCAAGGTAGATTATCCTTTTCAACTTACCGCCTTTTCGTTGGACGCGGAAAGGCGAGGTAGGCTCGCTCCATTGGAGTCCGTCCGAAATAATTCGTGACCCGCGGTACTGCGCTCAGGCTAGTACTGGTGCTGCACTCGCGACATTGAGGCGTTCGGTCTGGCGTGCGGTGTTCCTCGTCGGGAGGAAGAGCTGATGTGTCAGCATAGTCGCCGAAGTGGCTTCCAATCTAAGTTCGACCGCGATTCATGTACAATTTCCTGTCAAAAAATCTAACGCATGATGTATATATAACGATACATATATAGGTATGATAGAGAGCGTACGCGAAACAGAAGCACATACATTGCATACCCCGACAAGGCACCGATCGTTCATCCCGATCGATTTCACCGACCCGTCACAGGTCGTCCCAACCCACACCCAACCCCTCCCAAACATCCCACTTCCGACCCCCAAGCCACGCTTCAACGCGCTGTCGATCGCGCCGCTCCCGTCCTCCCACATCCTCCCCGACATCCTCGAGCACCCCTTCCCCCGCCTCCCCGCCCTCTCCGTCCCGCCTCCCAAACGCCATCACAGCCCACCCAATCACGATCATCCCCGGCGGGCGCTGCTCCATACCCGCCAACGCACTCTCCACATCCTCGAGCGTCGACACGAGGACTCTCTGATCCGGCATCGACCCGCGCTCGATGATCGCGATCGGGAGATGGGTCGGGTAGGCGGGGCCATCCCGGCGTCCCTCATGGTCGATTGATACGAGTGCGCGGACGACCTCGCCGAGACGTGCGACGCCCATGAGCACGAGCACGGTGCGGGCGCGGTCGTAACCTGGGAGGGAGACCGCTTTGCCTTGGCGTCCGACGCCGGTGCAGACGACAAAGGACTCAGCGACGCCACGGTGGGTAACAGGGATGCCGGCGCATGCGGGTGCAGCGAGTGCGGAGGAAAGTCCTGGGAGAACGAGTGGGGCGTAGCCGTGTGCACGGAAGTAGGCGAGCTCTTCGCCCGCACGGGCGTACACTATCGGGTCGCCTTGTTTCAGCTAGATTGGACGCATATATGCGTCGGATGGGAAGCGGGTCACCATAGGGAAACGAGTATGTCAATATACGCCGAAGGAAGATCGAAAACAACAGTGTAACGCACCCGAACAACGGTCAGGCCGCGGTTGGCAGCCTCTACGGCTGCGACCATCATTTCCGTCTGTGCACCGTCCGCGTTCCCGGGGAATTTGCGCGCAATGCGCACCTCGACGTGCCGTGGAATGAGTTCGAGGACAGACGCTGGAACGAGTTTATCAGAAAGTACAAGGTCAGCATGTCTCGTCAGTGCCGAGTGCGTGGCGAGGGTGAGAAGAGAAGGATGGCCTGGTCCAGAACCAGCGAGGAAAATGCGACCCTTGGTTGGTTTGGGAAGGGCTGGGGTGAGGTCCACTCCGTGCTGCGATTTCTTTTCGTCCGTCGAAAGGGTGAGGACGGTCCCTTCGTGAGCGACCTCCCCATCCAAAACCTCCTTCATCTCGCGTTCCGTCATCGCTGCCAACCGCGAGATGGGCCAGTACTCGCTGACCTGGGCGACCCATCTCATCTGTCGTCTGGTAGCTTCAATATTGCTTTCATCCGAGGTGGAAGCTGGCGCTCGAACGGGGACAGGACTATTTGGAGTAGTGACGGTGCAGTCCTCGCCTCCCTCGCCGTCTGCTAGGGCTTCGTTCCCCTTGGCCAATCTCGCCATTTTTCTGAGCTGCGCAACTTTGGTCACGGCAGCGCCGACGTCCTTGGATAGCCCAGCCACAATGTCCCTCCGCACTCGCCCCGCAAGCCGACACCCTTCTCCGTTTGTAGTCACGCCGATCTGTAGGGGAGTCTTGGACGATGAAACGGGGTCAACGAAGCGATGGGTTGCTGTAAAGGAAAAGTCGCAGAGTTCTGGCATGTCGGTGACGTTGATGGGAATACGATGGGTACGGCATAACCCCGTGAGTTGAGTCGCACGGAGGCGTGCGATGGCAGCGAAAGGCGAGGTTGACGTGGTGTCGGTGATGCATACGAGAGACACGGGGGTATGCGCAAGATAGTGGTCCAAAGCTGCCATGTCCCGGCTCGTTTTTGAGGTGTCGATACGAGACTCTGGCACGGGGAGATGGTCCCAGTCGATCACCTCGAGTTGACCCTGCCCGGCTCTCCACCGAAGCTCCTCGCAGACTGCCTCGAGACCGCCGTTCACAAAGACTTTAACGACGGCGTCTGCTTCGAGAGCGGCATAGGCTCTACTAGCTGCGAGCGCATTACCTCCGACGATGAGCACCGACTTTGTGTGCATCTTGAACGAGAGCACGAGAGAAGCCCCACCCGTGGGTGGTGGAAATGGGTCCATGATGTTGGTGGTTGAACAAGCCCATTTATTCTTATCTAGGATCCGTGTTCAACTTGACGCCGGGCGTGATAATGAGAGCAAAGGAATGGATTATGTCAGCAGGATCGGATGCTTCCAACTGGCTTGGAGCTGCACCGAGTCCATGCAGCTCGTCGACAACGCTACTGTGAGCGATCTCTGGCATCTGTAGAATGCGCTATTGACGCGACATTGTTGCAGTTTCTCAAACAACTCACGGCGTTGTTTGAGTCGACAAACGACAAGGGAACGATATGGCTCACACACAAACGACGTGCGTCTTGTTCGTTTTGCCTTTGCAAACACTCATCGTGACCATAGTGACGCATGATGGCGAAGACGCTACGATGGACGATGCAGAACCCGACAGCGAGAAAGAGTACCCATGTCTGATCCGTGCCACCGATGGTAAAAAGGCCAAGTTTTCTACGCACGTGAGTCCTTTTTTTCATTACGGTTGACCTCGGCCTGATCAAAACCACCATCGATTTCGTCCCGTCCCCCTCTTTCTGTCATCCGCGGTCACACGACACCATCATCTTAGGTCACCCCTTCCGGTCTCCCAAAATTTCACGCTGCCTACGGTACCCTCCTCAAAGCATCTTTTACAACGCTCCGTAAACGAGACAGGAAACGCGAAAAACAACGTGCAGAACAACTCGCAAAACGAAAACAACGCATGGCGGAATCTGTCGTCATCGATGGGCCCAAGCGCGGGAACGGCAGGAGGAAGCGGCAGAGAAAGGTGAAGGCGGCGTTAAAACAGGAACAGATAAAGGAACGAGCTGCGAAACGGGAGGAGGAGAGGGCAAAGGCGCAGTGATCGGTGTCGTGATCAGAGTGGGTGTAGTGGCTTTGATCGTCCGGGAGGGAAAGACCAGGGATGTACATATGGTTCGTCGCGAGACAATGAACATCCCGTCGATGTAATAACACCGGAAACTCCAACAAGTCTGAGCGGCGCGTGACAAAGATACAAGTTCAAACCTTCACCTTGAGCCGAGAGTAGTTCACTGTCGAGAGTCATGGGGAGGCGGAAGCGCTGCCATGAAGCGCTGGTCCAGAACGCTGCGACAGCACGGAAAGTGAAGCAGACGAAGCTCCTCAATGATGTAGCAGAACCAAGGGAAGAAAACACCGGTGCGTCCACCGACCGTGACGTCACTCGACTCGAGATTTGGATCCTTACCTTGAATACAGAGCTCTTGCACCAGTCCTACTGCCGCTACGTCTAATGACAACACTCGTGTTCGTTCTCCAAGTCCGTTCGTTCCTGGCCGCCACGGGGTTGAGGTCACGATGCCCAAGTCCCCAAGCAAAAGGATTCACCCGTTTTTCTGCTATGATCACAGAGCATCAGCCAAGGAGATTCAGACGATGGAGCTCCAAGAACTCGCTGCAGCATTCTTTCACTACGCGCATGCACCCGCTGCGGACTCGGATCCAGGTACTAGGGATCCTCATGGTGATACCACATCAAACTCCTTTCGTCTGACAATCAAACCACACTCCCCATTGGCGAGATTCAGGAAAGTGATGATGAATTGCTCATCTCACAGGCCGAAGGGACCCAGATCCTGGAGGGTGGCGATCAGAGATCTCCGATGACGAGAATGACCTTGTTGGGATAGTTGAAGCCATTTGACGGGCCCAGGATTTTGGAGGAGGTGGAAGAACGATCCAAGAACGAAGCGAGCAAGTTTCCTGTCCTCCTTTCAGAGTCCATTTTCGTCTAGCTTACAACAACTACACTATCCCTAATCTAGATTCGCCGCGGCCCCGACCCGCGTCCTTGTACGTACCCACAGTACGAAATATATACGTATGTCTGTTCGTTTGCCGGTGCCATCAGCACTAGAAGCACATGCTGCACTAAAACAGTAAATCGCCAGCTATCTGCCTAGTCGGAACTCGGCTTTCGAATACTCGTCCAGTGCGCGACGGAACGCAGTCTCGGATAGCAACTGCGGTGTACCGGGCGATTCGGAACGGGAGTTGTCACCTTCATGGCCGTCATCTGGATGGGTGCGACTGTTCGATGTAGAGTCAGCTCCTAGCGGACGAATACGCGGGCCACACGCACTGAAACTCGGCAAGGTTGATTTGCCAGGGTGGGAAGCCGTGAAACTCGACGGGAGTGTACGGATACGGCATCTTCGTACCATCTATGTGGTGTATAATGATGAAGTCGGGTGGAGGCAAACCAGCTTTCAAGAATTCAGAAGAGTGAACGAGGTGGATGACTGTCGACTGACCTTCTAGCACCTTTCCCAGTTCTGGTATTTCTAATTTATACGGCGATTTGCTAGGCAATGTATCATCTGACATCGAAGCACTACAAACCCAACTTTGCAACAGGGAGCGGCTGGCTGAGGCAATGGCAGGTTTACCGGAAGCAGTGGACGCGATGTAAAGGGTCAAGTCACTGGATGTGGACGGGACACCTTTGCCTGATGGCTGTCAGAGACCTACCACTGTTCACAGCACAGAACTTACCTTTCGGTTGTCTACGAACAGCGACATTCCTACGCTTCCGAAGACCAGATAAATGCAGTGCGTTCAGGTCCGCAGGAAACGTTTCACGTTCAGGCGAGTTAGACCTTGAACCAGAAGACTCGGAAGGTGGTGGCGTCAGAGGACATTCGACCTCTGACTCGGAGTTGACTTCCGAGGTCCCATTCTCGAGAAAGACGTGTTGGTATACGTCCTCAGAACATCCATAAAGGACACCTGTATGTATGCGTTCAGAGTGTGCTATTCGAGTATCAGACACGCATACCACGACTGTCAAAGACAGTGAGCGTCGTTATACCCAATACTCGGCACCATGCGGCAACACGTTCTAGGCATTGGAGGAACGCAGTTTGGGTTTCTTCCGCGGGCATGTTGTCGTTTGCAATGAGGTGTAGACAAAGGTGTTTGGGGATTTTGCTGCGTTGGGCTTCGAGCGGTTTCGGTGGCTTTCGTTTGCGCCTCTGCAGCCATGCAGCGACGGTCATGTAGGCAGTGTACAGAAGGTGGATGAGGTAGAGCGCCCAGGGAGTCGACATGAGGTATTTGACATGGGCGACAAGTTGGACAGCTCCTATTAATATTCGAGAGGCGGTCAGACTATACCTTGGGGGTAATAACGCTCAACGTTGTTCTTCCCGCGATGCGCGGGAACTGATATGGTATAGTGAGTTCTATTCGCATCATTAGACCGCTCTGGCCATGTTCTAGCACTTACTTGGTCTTCTAGTTTGGTTTACTTGACAGAAGAAGCCATCCCTAATCTGGGTTACTGGGCGATAACTGGGGAGCTTCCCTCACGACCCATCCTCGGGGTGTGCACCAAATGACACGAAAGTCGTCAGCACATTCCCCATACGGCACTGCACGCTATGATGTCCGCTGAATTCACTGGAATCATTGCACCTACAATCCGATCAACGAAAGCGCCAGACGAAGACGGTACTTACCCACTAGTTGTTGGATGACGGGAATGATGCCGGCAAAGTTGGCGGCACTCCGCCAGCCTAGCTACTAAGCCAAAACTAGTACACCGCGGGCCGAGTATTGCAAGAACGAACGTCGTCCATGAGAACCAGATTAGGATTGGATCTGTTTGATACATGACCGTAACCGCGGAATGGACCACGGACCGGCGAAAGTATCTGAGTCTATTGAGTGTGTTAGAGTCCGCGTTTTGTCAGCGAGCGTGGGATCGACGACCATCCAGCGTCATGGTCTTTCTTTCCTTGCCGACGACAGCAAGAAGATACTCTTCTGAATCGGCCCGTCAACGACAACTTCTGCATTCGATAGCAACACCCCGTCTCAATAGTACCAACACGCCACATATCTCAGGCTAGTGGTCCCATTGACATCGCGCTTCAGCACTTTCATTTCAAACGACTTTGGGGATTCAGCATCTCTCCTTCTCTCTTTTGCCGGTGGTAAGTCAGCTCAAGGCTGGCGTCTCTCTTATACTGGCTTTTTTCTCCATTTCAATACCCTTCCGTTTAGCACTACACATCACACCATTTCTCTCTTCCTCTTGTCTTCCTCTCCAACCCAACATGCCGATGAATCAATGTTGATATTTCCCATCCC
>JBBPRA010000752.1:0-14222 GCA_038092775.1 Boletus rubescentipes
GGCGAATTCAGCTGATGGGATTGAACAGTATCCACGAGAATCTTGTCGCAACCGACTTTAAAGAAGAAATTGAATATTTTGGGTGGGACCGTATCCGCAAGCATCCTCTCATCAATAGCACCCAGGCAATGACAGACAAAGGTACATAACATATTCTGCTTCTAGTCAACAACAACAAGATACATTGACCTCGTACCAAGCATGCTCCAGCGTGCTGGACCAACTTCGAGAGTACATGTTGGGCTGGCGAGAACTTCGGATGGAAGAGCAAGTGTACGCCTTTCGACGCCGCGTTTTCGTCGATGCTTGGCTCCAGTTCACAACAACTATCTTTCACAATGCCCCAGATGGCTGCCCTTACCTCCCACTACCACCGAACGCTACTATCGGTTTCTCTGAGAGCATCGATTCTGTAATACGCCAATCCAACCCAATATCGCACGAGACTCTCCTTGAACATCTTCGAGGTGCCTTCCTGCCGGCTTGTGAATACATTCTCGAGTGGCACAAGACAATACGTCGAGAACTTGCTAGTTTACTTCCGGGTTACAAAGCTGAAGACGACGACGAAGCTGTTCATGCTAAACTCAAGCTTGCTGCGTCCGTTTTCCACTGTACTGTTGGCCCCAATTGTCGTAGTGAAGGGCGCACCCTGGCGTATCCCGAGATTCTATTCCATCCATGTTTCACACTGGTGACACAGGGGAACGGACCCTCTCCAAAAGATCCCCTGGGTATCGCCACTCAGAAAGCATGTCTTGTAATGGGTGGTCCTTGGAACTGCCACGGTCGTGTTCAAGTGCATCCAAGACAATACGCGGTGGATCAAGTATTATTGTGCTGTGGGAAAGATCCTGGATGTACCCCTGCTGCAGAAATGGACAAGCAAGATCTTAGGTTGGTATGTCTCGAGTGTCCTGCCCACGATAGGGTGATCACATTTATGTCCTGGCGTTGTGCCGTGAGTGTTTTCCTTCACGATTGTCTCAGTCATCTAAGTATGCGTCTAGGTTCAACATAATATTATATTTCATCCCGACTCCACCCCCAAACATCCATGGTTCATGGCTAGCCGATCACCCATATGCGGATCGATTGACGTGTCGAGTTTTCAAGACTTGCGATCATTCTCAACCATGTCGGGTGATACATTAGGCGACTATTCTGTCTGTCTTCTTTGCCCTCCTCGCATTCCTTCGTGGAATACCCATTTTGGATATGGGGATTTGGTGAATCACATCAAGAAACAGTGTGTATCTCCTTGGGGTATGAGAAACCTCGGTTTTAATCATATTCTTATCAGGCACGGTGTCCCCGACCCAGTGTTGGGAAAACACTACGCATTTGACACGAACATTACCCCAGTTTACTTGAACCTCGTGATAATAAAGTAGTAGCGCAGCACTGAATTCTTGGCATGGTATTCGAACTTGAACACGATGCAATGTCGTTAACTGTTCTACTTGTTCCAAGTATCTCATGTTTAACGAGCTATACCCGTTTTTGTATTGTTGACTAAGCACATCGAAGACAAAGAAGTCGAGAAAGGCTTCGGCGTGCTCTGCACTCTAATCCATTTAGCCACACATGTCTGGAATCTGTAGACCACGTTTGGCTGAAGAACGCAAGCAATGGAGAAAGGACCACCCTTTTGTACGTATGATCTGCTCACACGTAGATCGCTCGCCTCAGCTTGAATATGTTTCGGGCCTGCGGCAGAGCTATGGTCTCCCTTTCAATGCATTCTCAAAAGTCGTCCTTCAACTCGTTAACTCTTGGCGCTTGTCATTTAGGGGTTTTACGCGAAACCTGTCAAGGCCGCAGATGGATCCATGAACCTTATGGAATGGGAAGTTGGGATTCCGGGGAAATCTGGGGTATGTGATACTGTTTTGATATGACCTGAGACGTGCCGCAAGTTGAGCGTGGCGTTTCGCGTAGACTCCATGGGAGGGTGGATTGTATAAACTCTCAATGACGTTTCCAGAAGGTAAGCAGGACTCTCGCTGCGGAGTGGTGTTCACTGATTGTCATACAGATTACCCATCCAAACCCCCGAAATGTGAGTTTGCTAAATATGAGGTATATCGCCACGCATTCGATCGCATATGCAGGTAAATTCACGCCACCACTATTTCATCCTAATGTGTACCCGTCCGGAACCGTCTGCCTCTCCATCTTGGACGAAGAGAAGTCGTGGAAACCCGCTATCACAATCAAGCAGGTATGTCTTTCGTGATTTGAGTCCGAAGTGCATGTTTAGATGTTGTTAGATATTGCTGGGTATTCAAGACTTATTAGATGACCCAAACGTCAACGATCCCGCGCAAAGCGATGCATATACCATGTTCAAGTGAGAACTTCGTCATAACTATCTTTCACACATCTAATAGTCTCATAGGAATGACAAGGTTGCTTATGAGTGCGTATGGTTTCCAAGAAGTCAAAAAGCCGTAATCTTAATCACTGACCAATCGCAGGAGGAGGATCCGAGTACAAGCTCGAGAAAACATACCGAAGTGACTTCGCAACAACCATGCTCACTATCATTGTCTGGGATCCATACCTCGTACTGTGCTATACATGTACTTGAGTATAACTACTAATGCCAAGGAGAGATTATCCAAATTTCAGTACATAAGCTTCTCGATGGCCAGTTTGATGTTGCGAATTTGGCTCTGGAGCTCACGAGCCTCACTGGTAGTGACACTTGCAGAGATGACTGGCCGGGATACATTGCAAGCGCGTCCTAGAGCAGCCTTTGATGGAATGAAGACGTATGGGACGTTCTACAAAGAAAATAAACATCAGATAGGAGCGAATGTGATAAAATGTGATCACCTTTTCTTCACATAGCAGAGGAAGATGCAACAGGATCTCTAAAGGTTCGGTATCCGCAGTCAGCACAACAAACTCGGCGACACCACGATTCAAAGTTTTAGTGGCTAAATTATAGTGTGCCATTAGCGTCGCATATCATGGCCCAAGGGTAGCGGAGGTTCCAGATGGACAACAACAAACCTTCGTTTGCGCCTTTTTTTAATTGCTTGTACTGGCCAGCCTGCTGTACCAAGTCAAGGATCTTTTACAGCAGAAAGCATGATCGGAAACGAAGTAATTAGTCGAGTGCATACATCCCTGAGGAAGCGAGAATCGTACGGAGTTTGTCAAGATTTCATCAGCGAGCGGCCATGCTTTCCCTCTGGTTTCTGCCATTTTTCGGAGGAGAGGTGACACTGGGTTGAGAAGCAATGCGTTGACCTCACAAGTCGATCCTTGGTCGAAAACGAACCTATAAGAGAAAAATCCCTAACGAGCGTGATGCTGGAGCACGCTGACATAAGCAATGACCAGAAAGGGAATGTTTAGTGTTCGAGTTCCATCGAGGATAGCCAGACGAGCCCCTTCTGGGACTTCAACTTGTCCGCTGCCTATTATTACTCTTGAAATTTATCACCATTGTAAGTTATGAAAAGCCTACCGCTAAGTCACCGTATCCAATGTAACAATCGACCTGATAATTATTATTAGATGCTCTACTAAGCAACGGCTAGCCGGATCCATCAATATTAATCATTGGGAGACTGAGCCTGGGGAAACTCCAGGAAGTTGCTGACTAAGCTTGTGTGAGCCTCGATGTAAGTCAGGAAATGCTGATGGGGTTGGCAGACACCTTATTTGCAAGGTAAGCAATACCTGATTCTATTGATGCGAATGTGATATAATGTTACATGTTTCAGTTCGTGCGCTGGACTACCGCCTCTTCATTATAACCTCTCATTCCCCGTGGTCATGACTAGTCAAGCTAATCATACGTTATCAAAACGTATCTGTGTGATTGGTGCTGGTCCAGCAGGTTTAGCTGTGCTTAAATATCTATCCCAAACATCGTATTTCAAGACAGGTTCCTGGAGCGTAATCGCTTACGAGTCACGTTCGAAAGTCGGAGGTATATGGTACGTGCTTTTTGTCGACTCTTTACTACCACAGGGTTGAAGGGTTTCATGGCTCTCAACAGGCATCCTTCTCCACCAACTGACAACCCGCCCCTCAGTCCGCTGTACGATTCACTGACAACCAATCTTCCCCATCTAATCATGGGTTATACAGAATATTTATTCCCCCCCTCCACCCCTTTGTTTCCCGTTGCTGCCACTGTCCAGACCTACTTAGAGTCCTATGCGTCTCATTTCAGCCTCATTCCCCTTATCCGATTCAACGTCACCGTCACCCATGCGACCTGGCTTCATAATCATTGGAGAGTCGCGATTTCTACGGGCGAAACACTAGAGTTTGATAACATAGTTGTCGCGAATGGTCATTACAAGCTCCCTAACGTGCCAGATATACCAGGACTCAACTATTGGATAACAACTAATATGGCCTCACACTCGACGTGCTATCGACGTCCACACGAGTTTGGTCGTAAGGTGTTGGTTGTCGGGGGTGGGCCCAGCGGGAAAGACATTACTGCAGAGCTGGGCAATCACGTTCGGACTGTCGTCCACTCTGTTCCAGGATCGGTTTCACGAGATGAGCCATGTTTCAAACTTAGAGGAAAGCCCCTTCATTTCTACGACAATGGTCGAGTCCTTTTTGAACAGGGCATCGTCGAAGAAAACATCGACCATTGCATCCTAGCAACTGGTTTTCAGATCGACTTCCCCTTTTTCGATGACGACACGATTAGAATAGGCGATGTCCCCCTTCATCCACCCCTCCCGGCCGATCTCTACAACTCCCGTCACCACGTATTCCCTCTTGCTAAATTTTTATTTCCGTTGCAATCCCATTACCCAGCGACATCGGCGGCCTTTATGACACTCCTCTACAAAGTTGCGCCACTTCCCATCGCAGAAGCCCAGGCCCGTGCAATAGTCCGGGCCTTCGCCGATCCTACTTCACTTGACTTGATGCAAGAGGCGGACAGTCTTCTGTCAAGATCGCGGGCCCTCATAGCGGCTGGTGCCTCTTCACCTCTCCAGCTTGCCAAAGCTTGGTTTCGCTTCACCGAGGAGGAGCAATGGGACTATCGTGACGAACTCTTCGTGTACGCCGCGGAGTCAGGTGATTGTCCTGCCACGAAAGTTACCCCTTGGGAGAAAGAGTTTTATGCCAACAGGGATATTTTACGAGCTGCATGGGTGGTCCTGGAAAAGAAGAATGAGTCACAAAGGTGGGTTGAAGGCATTGGTGAGGGAGGTGTACACGAATGGGTAGAAATGGTGTATCGGCTCTTACGGCATGCACGAAACCACCCCTCTGAGGGACTCGGACAACAACTTGAAAGCAGGGAGAAGGTTGAAAGCTGACGCTCAATTGCTAGTAGAGGCTCAGAACCGAGTGTACTTGCCGATTAATCCCCACGTTTAAATTTGTACTTGACTCTTCTCGCTTACACACAACTTCGAGGAACACCATTTATATCACGCATTGAACACACGAGACTCAACACCGGTCCGGGGGGAGCCCGAAATTCTGTTTCCAAGAAAAGGCTAATAAAAGGGTTATCGTCGAGATGATCTCATCTGAAACCGATACAATCATGTCTCCAAGGGACACTGTACCGGGCCAACTGAGCGGCACGCTCCTCGTTCACGGGGATCATGCCACAGGTGCAGAGGTTGCCCCGTCGATATCAGTAACATCGAGCAAGTATCCTTCTCCGACTTTTCCGGCGCTGAACTGGGAGATAAGGTTGATGTTTACTGACCGCGCTTGACATCCCATAGCTTTTAGGGCAGTCCTCGGTGGTGATCCGCACGGCCTTGGTGCTATGGACCCTGGTCGGCACGTATATTCTCGATATTCTCAAAGTGTATCCTCGCGCGTGGACCAAGTTCTAGGGAAAATCAATGTATGTGTTTCCTCGATGCTCTTACAACAATGAATTTACAGTCGTCGGTTCTCCAGCATGGTCACGCCATCACATATGCATCCGGTTTAGCTGCCGCTTTCTCAGTGAGTTTTACGAGTTACGCATTCCCTCATCTGGTTTACGCCAACTCGAAGGCTCTTGCGCATTTCAAACCGAAGCGCATCGCTATTTCTGGAGGATATATGGGGTGTCACGGCGCTATCGAGGTCTACCTAAGAGGAAGATTCGAAGACACTCCCATCATCGACCTCGAAGACGAGTATCAAAAGGGTGATTTGTGCTGGCTCGAAACGCCACTCAACCCTACGGGCGAATCTCGGTGAGTCAAGATCTGTGATCTCACATGTACTGTATATCTGACGGCCTGAACTAGCGACATCCAGTATTATGCAAACAAGGTATTGGCGGCATAACTCGAGTTGAAGCCACTTATCATACTTGTGATGTTAGATACATGCAGTGGGGGGGAAGTTATTTGTCGACTCGACGTTTGGTCCTCCGCCGCTTCAATACCCTTTCAAGTTCGGTGCCGACTGTATCTTCCACAGTGGTATGTCCCGGATCATTGCGTTCTAAGTTCTGAGAGCCACAAAATTATCCCCAGGGACGAAATACTTCGGAGGTCATTCCGACCTTCTCTGTGGGATTTTGATCGTCAAGACAGCTGAAGAAAGAGAGGAAGTGAGTGCCCCCTTTGGTTGCGTTCCAACCACTATTCGACGATCGAGGTCTAGTTATGGAAAGACCGTATTTACATGGGAAACACGATGGGATCATTGGAGTCGTGGCTTCTTTTGCGATCTCTTCGTACGATGCATCTCCGTGTTCCAAGACAGTCAGCAAGCGGGACAGAAATTGCACAATGGTTGTACAAGGCTACCCTCATCTCACAAGACCAGGAATTCGACGGCATTCCGGGAGGCGTCGTAACAAAAGTATGGCACTCCAGCTTACAGGGTACGAATGAACGAGGCTTCGACCCAAGGTCACAAATGGAGGGTGGCTACAATGCCACCTTTTCTATCCTTGTGTGTTCATTTAGGATCGAATTTTCTGGGTCAAATCGTTGATGAGGAAATCTCCAGCTTGCACGAGTTCCCCAAGCAGATGCTCTCCCGCATAGTCTCGAATATTTTGTGGTACGTCGACATGTTTAGACTATTACTTGAAAGTTAATTCGTCTCGAAGCCTGCTACAAGCCTTGGGGGTGTGGAGTCGTTGGCTGAACAGCGCGTCAAAGCAGATCCAAAGGAGAACCCTCTCCTTGTTCGTCTTAGTATTGGTGTAGAAGAGGTCGAGGAAAGTCGTGAATATGTCCCACTTTCGCCAACATGCTGATCTGTATACAGGACCTTAAGGATGACCTCCGGAGGGCTCTCCAAGCTGTTGGGAAACTGTGATGTGGTTGATGCTTAATTTCCCTTGACATGTACTGCTTAGTTAACACTAAGTAGCGTACTCAGCTCTTTGTACAAATAAAGCCAAACAACTCATACGCGTCGTACAAGCCGCGTCAGCTATACAGCGATATCAGTTCATCACAACCATGAACAGTCTCATTCAACGGTATGCAGGGTCGAGCGCAGTACCTCACATTCAAAAACGGAATGCTTCCATCGTAGTAGACGACAACGACACCGATTGCTCCGACGCCATGTGGGGGTCCCTGGCTGGCCATGGTAGTCTTGTCAAGGGTGTACCGAGTTTTGTCGTTCCGTCCGTCCCAGACGTGAGTACGGGTTCTCAATCAATGTATATCGTCTCACTTTAACAAAGCCGGCTGCTTTCTTGAGGCTGCACACGGATGATCACGCAGACCCATCGTGCAGGATCAAGATCCAGCACGGAACTACGACTTTAGCATTCAGATTCCAAGGTGGTGTCATCGTTGCTGTCGATTCCCGGGCTACTGCCGGGAACTACATAGGTGAGATCAAACATTGAATCAGTTGTTGCATCTACCTGATACCTTTGATGACGCCCAGCTACTGGAACCGTAAAGAAAGTCATTGAAATCAATCCCTATTTACTGGGGACAATGGCTGGTGGTGCAGGTGAAACGCGGCAATACGTCTTGTTCGTACACTAATTCACCACCTTATCAGCCGACTGCCAGTATTGGGAAACGTACTTGGGAGTGCACTGTCGCCTCCACGAACTCAGAAATCGCGAGCGAATTTCAGTGTCTGCTGCGAGCAAATACCTCAGCAATCTTGTGTATAGCTACAAGGGTATGGGTCTTAGCATGGTACGTTCTTCGTCATCTGTTGACAGGACTGCCTCTCATGCCATGCCATGGTCAGGGTACGATGATCTGCGGCTGGGACAAGACAGTAAGTCCGATGACTACCCATTGTTACTCGACGACGGCTTATCCCTTCAAGGGTCCTGCATTGTTCTATGTAGACTCGGATGGTACGCGCCTGAAAGGAGATCTCTTCTCTGTGGGATCGGGGAGCACGTTTGCGTATGGTGTCTTGGACCAAGAGTACCGGTGGGACCTGACAGATGAAGAAGCTCAGGAGCTTGGGAGGAGAAGTATCTACGCTGCAGGCCACCGCGATGCGTTCTCGGGCAACTCATGCAACCTTTACCAGGTGAAGGAGGAGGGTTGGCAGTTCATCGGTATGTTGAAAACGAGTTGTAATCAGTTTTGCTCTGACGTGTGTTGACAGGTAATTACGACATCACTAAGCTGCATTACGATGGACCTGGGGAAGCTCTTGGTAATGGTTATGGCTACGATATTCGTGTCGAGGGTCAAACTTCTGCGAACCCAACTGCAATTGCAGGTCAAGCGTGATGTTGTATTCTAGCAATGTATTCCGAGTCAGAGTTGCCAGGGGGACATTCGTAAATATTTCAAACGACCAGGATTTCTTTTCTGCGGTGGCCATGAAACGATTTTCTACCAGACAATCGACACCCACCACTAGCATAGCATCAGACAAAGACATGGCGACAAGTGTTGGGCTACAACCAAGCTTTATCCTTCCCCCGATTCCCCATCCGCATCCATACGAACACATCGCCATCGTCGCCACGGATGATGGTCTTCTCATGCGCCCGTATCTCCGAGGGGACCTGCATTCCCTCCCACACATCCATGTCCCTTGGGGCAAGCATTCAAATGTTCAAGAACTCCAGTGTGATGCAAGCGACCCACCCATCGACTGGAAGTCCAGTGTCGTCGTATACGGCATAGTGGGTGTCATGGAACTCTTCAACGGTACAGAAATGTAATTCATGGTTGAGGACTTCATCTAAGCAGGGACCTTGACAGCGTCATATCTACTAGTGATCACCGCCCGGTCGCGTGTCGGGTGTTGTAAGTCGACTTGAATTCCTTTGGCTGCCAACGTTGGGACTCACCCTATGACGTGCAGTATTCGACGAAAACCATTCTATCTACTCGGTGAAGTCTGTGCGTGCGATTCCTTTAATCAAGGATCGTGCCCAGCATGTGCTTGACACCATCGCGAGCCACTCCCACATTTCCGACGATCATGATAGTACACAAGATTTGGCTCGGGCGGAAGAGCCCACAAGTAACCCCCGTGTCAAATTCGCAGACGAGAACAATGTGAAAATTGTGAGCCCTACGGTGGACACCATCAGCGACATCCAGGCCGGAGAACATCTCACATCGCTCCCGTCCTCTGGGACATCAACGCCAACATCAAGCGAGTCTTCGGCAAGCCCCAATATAGTGAAAGCGATCGCAGACAGAATGTCATTCTGGACAAGACTTTCCAGACGTCAACCTACCTCAACACACTACCCGGACACAGGTTCTGACAAACACCAATCTTTAGATTCTATCATTCAGAGCGCGCAAGGGGAGGCCACAGCCGTCATTGATACGATTATAGCTTCAACTGCACCTCCCCCGGACTCAGTGGAAGAGCAACACACAGAACTCGAAGACAGGGTGGTCCGTGAATGCGTCAGGGAATATGTCAAGGGCTGCATGTACTTCGCTTATCATTTCGGTAGGTATTCTCCAGTTAGAGTAGCCAATGTGTTAACGAAGGGCTAAACAGATATAACGAGGTCACTACAGAACAAGCATGACCAGTTTCTGAGGTCGCGCACGGAAGAGAATTTACTTGCTAAGCTCAATGCACTCCCTTCGGATCCTTCGATCGAGCATCCAGACTCTAAATCCGATCCCCTGGTGGAACCATTTTCGACGCTTCCACTTTGGAGACGCGTCAAACGAGAGTTCTGGTGGAACGAGTGGCTCTCAAAACCATTCATAGACGCAGGGGTAGGTCCCTTCCGTAAACTGAAAGCAAAGCCCATAGCAGATTCCTTTAGATGCATTCGTACGTGTTACCGATTGTGCAAGGTTACTTCCAGGCATCTTCTTTTGACCTCCCAACGAGTTCCTATATGCATGAGCATGACCTGGTCTCGCGTGTGGACTATTTGATTGCATCTAGACGCTCTAGATACAGAGCTGGACTTCGCTATCAACGGAGAGGCGTCGACGAAGAGGCTCACGTAGCAAATTTTGTCGAGACGGAAACGATTATGAGGATAGAGGTATGTCGTGGCGCTCACCGCACAAAACCCGGTGTCACGGTTATCTATATGCAAACAGAGGAATAGAATTGCGAATGTTTTCAGTTTTGTCCAGATCCGTGGCTCGGGTATGTGGTTCACTCTCAAGGGTAGATATGATGACCTAGCTTCCAAAGTTCCGCTTTACTGGACGCAGTCAGGATACAGTATGAAGCCGCCCCCGGTCCTATCGCCAGAGTGCACATCTGAACAGAACTCGGATGCCATGAAGCGACACTTCCAGCGCACCATCGCTATCTATGGGCCACATGCAAGCTCTCTTTGTCTGTTGATCTAAACGGCGGTCTGATTTGTCGCCATTAGACAATAGTGAACCTTGCAGAGCAAACAGGAAAGGAAAGTGCTCTGACTAATGCTTACAAGTGGTACGCGAAGCGAATGGAAAATAAAGATGTACGGTTAGTACTATCTTCGGTTGGATTGTTTGTCAGCTTAACGGCTGTTTAGCTACTGCGAGTACGACTTTCATCACGGGACGAGAGGGATGAAGTATGTGATCAGATACTTCTGTGCTGTGGACTATATGTCTTAATCAAGATAGGTACGAGAACATCTCGAAACTTATCAATGACCTCCAGCGAACGTTTGAAAGCCAGGGGTGCGTTTCCTTATCCCCTGTTTATACTACTTGGTCACCTCCACAATGTTAACATAGGTACTTCTGGATTTCCGACCATATGTTGTTGGCGAAACAAAAAGGCGTTTTCCGTGTGAATTGCATTGACTGCTTGGACCGAACCAATGTCGTTCAGGTACGAGCATATAGTCCATATGTCCACTATACTCATAGTCATTGTTAGTCTGCCTTTGCTCGTCATGTTCTTGGCATGCAGTTGGAAGCTGTCGGGCTTACCATCGAGCCACACAACGGGCGATCAGGAATGGACACGGTTTTCAACGATGGTTTGTGTCGGTTTGTGATTCACAGCGCGTCTAGACTGACCATTGGACAGTCTGGGCCAATAACGGCGACGCCATTAGTCGTGCATAGTGAGTCCATTTTTCTGGACCTCACCATTTCAACCTCACCTTTGATTTCAGCGCTGGAACCTCGGCTTTGAAAGTAAGCCGCTCTCCTCTACTGCAGAATCTGTGCTCACCAAACTTCTCAGGGTGATTTCACCAGGTACCCTTTACATTCCAATGGTCACGTCCCAATCTGAATCGCCTTCAGGACCGGAAAGCGCGACCTTGGTGGCCTCTTCAATGATGGTGTTAATTCTCTGGCGAGGATGTACAGTGCCACGTTCAGTGACTGGTTCTGTCAAGCCGTAATCGACTTCATGCTCGGATATAGGACGATCTCTGTCTTCTCAGAATTCCTTCTGAAACTACGGTCAACAGATCCACGGGAACTCATCCGTTTGTCAAGAGTTCGTGCAGAAGCCATTGCCACTTCTGTCTCCCGCCTTCTAGAGGAAGGAGAGCCCCTCCTGGCAGGATGGACACTCATCGCGCCAGAGCAACTGAACGTCAAGGTCGGCGACAAATTCGAAGAAAAGGTGTTGTTGCTGGTGGGTTATATTATGCCTCTTGTTGGATACCAATTCACGCTCAATCAAAGAGCATTCGTGCACTTTATATCGTTGTAGGATTGCAGCACCGCCTATCCACTTGGGAAAATCTGAAATGAAATACAGAGCTACGACTATACCCTTGAGAAAGTGAAGCAGTATACTCGAGTGCCACTCGGGATGATCACAAAGATTACCAAAGGTTCTTTCAATCCAAATTAGCTCAAAAACATGTTCACTCATAGTCTCTACGGTAGGGGCCTACATTTTGTCCCCTCTCGAGGAAGCGAGCCGGGATCCCATTCAAAATGCTGGTTTTACCATCACTTGGCTCAACACAGATCTCGTTAGCTCGCGGATGGCGAGTTACTCCTACCGAAACTATCCTGTGGACGTTTCAAAATCCGACAACTCCCATACCCCAGAGCTCAGCAAGACGACTTCCAGCAGTGCAAAACATGATGGAGGCAACAGACTGTTGAGGATGATGTACACACGAGCTACGTCCAAGTCGGCGACCTTGGGCGACCCTACAGAATCAAAGGATACTTCATTCGCTGCGTTTAAAGCCTTACCCGTGGGTTCTACACGCGTACCGGACGGGTCTAGGTATGCAGAGCCCGCAGATGACCTCACTAGTGCTACATCATGCAAGGAGGCCGTTGACCTCATTGTCGATGCCATCAAGAGAGCTTGCAAAGATATCGGTAGTGCTTCAGGAGACGACTTCATCTCTGAGGCAGATATAGTCAGGTTAGTGGGTCAATATCTCGGTTGTCGTGCGTCGAGCTCAACGCTTGGCATTAGTGTGTCAGAGGCACAGCGTACAACGAGCATCTATGCAAAGATGGAGTACGGCGTGAAGAGACTGCTTTGGTTGGGAGGGTGATCGAAATTGTGGCTATTCATCTGCTGAATTACGGACACCGTAGTAAGTAGGCTGTATCGCTATGTATGACCGAATGAGGGACGAAATTAGGACAAGCAGAAAAACGCAGTAGTGACAAAACGAAAAGAAGTGGTATATCTCCGATGCAATGAAGCGGGTAAACGAAGTATGAAGCTAAATGCTACAAATGCATGAATGAGAATCCAACAAATGGTGAATGATAGATATAAATGCACAAGACGCGGACAACGCCAAGTCCCTGATTAATATGGTACATTACCTGATGTCCAGTTCATCGTCCCCTCCCGCTCCCAGGTCGATGAATCGCGTCATGCGTTTCATCATCCTCCCTTCGTCTGAAACTGGTGCTTTTCTCATTTGCGTATCGCAAACAGGATCATTACCACGCATCCAACCACTATCACGACCACCAATAAAGGCTGCATGGCGTTCGCAAAGCATTTGACCGTCAACTTCCCAGTATTCTTCGAGTCTTTCTTTACACCCATCTTCGAATTCACAGAGGAGGTGGTCAGGGTGATATCGTCTCCCCGAATGCGTCACAGCACAGGGACCTTCGATAGGTTGTCCACAAGAAGGTGCACCGCATAGAGAGTTGTTTGCTTCATGGTAGTGATATGCGCAAAAGGGTTTCCCATCAAAGACGTAAAATTCCTTGTCAGGAAATGGTTTCTGAAACGGTGTCATTAGAATCATTTCCATGGATGCAAGCGTAGAAATGGGTATACTTGGCAGGTGTGACAACTGAAGCATTCTTTGTGGTATTTCCCCTTCAATTGACCATCTCTCGAGGATACTGCCTGTTTTTCGATCGGCAGATTACAGCGTCGACACTGTTATCATAATCGTTAGCCTTCCGACAATGCATAACAAAGAAAATAAACCTTTGGCAGATACATATTTTTCCAGCAGCGCTCGCACAAGACATTCCCACCATCCATTTGTATCCACCTTCCGTCCTCGATCTTGGAATCACACCCTGCGCACACTCGGCCTTTCCGTTTAGTTGATTCCCTATTGCGTATCCGGGCCACTTCCCCAGTCAAGCCTACACGCTCAGACTGAATATGCGGATGAGACGGGTTAGTGTGAGATCGGGTGGGTAACTTGGGGGGCTTCTGCTCGGGAGAAGCAGGCCCTGGAACCGTGTTCGAACGACTTGGCTTCCCAGAGCCTCTGCCAGACGCGGACGCACCAATCGAAGCGAGGACCGATCCTGAAGCGAGGACGGAAACGGACGCGCCTTCTTCTATCAACGTCTCCATAGCTCGCTCCAGGGCACCGACGGACCTTGCCGTACTCTGCGTCGCTGCCGATGCACTCCGAGTACGAA
>JBBPRA010000753.1:0-14212 GCA_038092775.1 Boletus rubescentipes
ATAAGCTGGGTCCTTATGACCCGAAATACTAAGCTCTCAACTCCTAACAATCGAGTGATAGCTCCTCAATCTACTTGCAAGAGTATCAAGCACCAAGTGAGTATTCTCCCTCACTGGTTCATCCCTTCGCTGTTGCCTCTGCACCTGGTCGGAACTAGCAATTCTGATATATGACTGTGCAAACATGACTTTGGCACAGTCCATACTGAAGGCCCTTGGGCAATCCTGGAAGTTTAACTCGCACTGGATGAGGAAAACCTGGAGTTTGCAGGGGTCCATCCTGTCAAACTGATCGGACTCCTGGATCTTGGTGCAAGGAGCAAAGGAGGAGGTTGGATGACAACTCACGTGAGCAAGGCTCTGAATAGCCTGAGCAAGCTGGACCAGAGGGTCCTGGGGCTGCTCCTTGTCATGGTAGGCTTCCTCATTATCTTCAGGTTCAAGGTCAGGGAGGGGATCATTGAAGTCCAGATTGTTGTCATCAGGAGGGCCTCCTCCTGGATGTCCAGATCTCTGAATGCATCACCATCATTGGTCAGAGTGTGAAACACTCATTCAACGGAGCAGTGACTGTGTTTCAACTTGTGCTTGTTGTCATCAGGGTTTTATGGGCCTGGAGCTGGAGACTCCAGGGTTTGACAATCTTGGAGGGCTTGGGGGGTTGCATGATGAGCAGAGAAGCTGAGGAATTGGTCCACAATTTCAGCTTCTCATGAATTGGATGGCTGGCCTTGTAAGGCACAAGCCTGAGATCTGGTGATGCAGGTAGCCATATGGTTAGCAAACTCTGGGGCAGTGGGTATTCAAATATACTGTTAAGTCTGGGTCTACTCTGAAACTAACTCTGGGACTCTGGAGTTACAAGCAGTGGTGGGACTTGGCTTCAGCATATATGCTGCACCCTGCCTAGAGTTCTGGTCCCAGATTTCAGAGTTGTGTTGGAGATGTGTTGGAGGGGTGCGAGACTTAGTGCAAGCTATAATCAACATGAGGAAGATTGAGTTGTTGTGACTCAGAGCAGAGCAGAGTAGAAACTATGTCAATATTCAAAGTGAGAAATTACAGGGAGTATCTAGGAGTTTATATACAAGGAGAAACATAGGCTGAGTAATGAGGAATGAAGATGAGTAAGAAGTCTGGGATAGGAACACCCAGAGCTGTGCTTGTTAAGTGAGACACAGGAAATACACAAGGTTTGGAGCTAGTACATATGAGGAACAAGGGAATGAGGAAACTACTAAGTAAGGTCCAGAAGTCCGGAGTTGCAAACTACATGAGGACACACTGGAGTTCATATGTATCTAAGCAGAGTTGGGTCTGGAGGGCTGGAGTTGTACTAGGAGAATTTTGGAATATGACACATGATATAATTATGTCAGAGAACTGATTACAAGAACTGCCTGAAGCTGACATACCTTTGGAAATTTCTGTCACAATATGTCAGGAGAAGAATAATGATATCACCTTCAAAGAACATGAGAGTTACATTTTTAATGAAGGGGATATTGGTAAGTACAACATATCAAAATATTAATGTATCACTAAGTAGGCCCTCATGGCCTTGATCCAGCATATGGAGTCTGCAGGATCACCAGAAAAGTCAGTGGGGAGAGCTGTTACGATTCTCTTCCTGGGTAGTGCTCTTTTTCTCATCTCTTCTTTTCATGCCACATCTCCTTTCCCGGGGTCCCTTTCTTATGCTTACCATCACTATCTTCTTATCCTGGGACCCCTCATATTCACCATATGCGCCCGCTAACCCCTACACTGTTCCTAGCATTATTGCTGGACAGGGGATACTCTTTGCTTATCGCTTCTTATTCATGGACAATTACTCCTCCAGCCAATTCTCTTGTATCAGTTGCGTACTCCTCTTATTCATTCTCTTTTCCATGATGTTCCATGATGTTCTGTTCTTACTCAGCGGAACATTCTACCTCATTCCACCATGTTCTTTCACTTACTCAGCAGATCTCTTCTGGAGTATATAAGTCCATGTACTTGTACTTGTTCTGTACTCTTGATCTGCGCAATACACGCGTTGCATCTCTTCTGTCTTGAGTCACTTGCTCCAAGGCCTAACCTGCCTTTGCCCTCAGTCCACCTTGTCACACCAGAGCTTGCCAAGCTCTTGATTATCTCTGCAAGTCTATATCCTACTTTGAAGGACTCTTTGCTCTCTTTCCTTGACCGTTGGTGACACTCGTGTAACAAAAGATCAAGAGTGTCCATCTGTCCCTCCTATCCAGGAGTAGGACATCTCCCCATCAGATATTTTCCACTGAAACACCTGAAGGGGCTTCACTGCCCACCTAGACTCTAGTGACGAGGAAAACCAACCCCTTGACCCCAGCCTCATACCCACATCATTCACATCCACTGTGCCCACCCGACCCTTTGGCATCAGGAGACAATCCACCCCCAGTAACCCAGTACCCCCCAGACCACCTACCCCAATGTCATCTTCCACCCCTGAGTTTAAAGCGGCCCTCCCCACTGACTTCTCTGGTGATTCCACAGACTCCATATGCTGGATCAAGGCCATGAGAGTCTACTTCACTATCAACTCCAAACTTTACTCCACTGATAAGATTAAAGTCATGACTACCCTGAACAAGATGAGTAAGGGTAGAGATATCAACTTCTCCGAAATGTGGTATGGCATAATGTCCAACGCCACCATTGATGCCAAAGAAAAGACCTTCGATAAGTTCGCCGAAAACTTTGAAACCACTTTCTACCCCTTTGACATCAAAGCCACTGCTCGCTCCAACCTTGCTAAACTGGCTCAAAAGACCTTCCAAGAGGAAGACAGGACTTTCAATGACAGTTTCCAGAAATTCATCACCAACTTCCAGAACCTTGCCGCCAAAGCAGGGATCTCAGACAAGACCACCCTCATTGACCATTTCTCCCTCAGGATTGACCAACAAATTGCCACCATGATTCTCTCCATGTCCACCATCCCTACCACATTACATGAATGGATCGAGGAAGCCAAAACCTTCCACACGCAGACAATGTGCATCGCAGCCATTAGAGGAAGAAAGGGAAACCCATCCTTCTTTACATCCAGGAATCCTCCCCCTCATGACCCGAACGCCATGGATGTTGATGCCATCTCCCTAACCAAGTTAACCCCAGTGGAACAAGCTCGCTGTATCAGGGAGAAACTATGCTTCAGATGCCGAAAGCCAGGACATAGTGCCAGTCAACACAACCAGTCCACTCCCCACCCTCAGAACATTTGCACCACAGACACTTCCAAACCCATGAACCCCACGCCTCAGTCCAGCATCAATCCCACTTTTCCCCTGGTCTTGGCCATTGAAGCATATGTTCAAACCTTGAAGACACAGGGGAAGGATGAAGCTGAAGTCCTCCAAACCCTGAAACTATGTTATGAAGACCCCCCAGAGAATGTAGCATCCATAGAACTTGAGGATTTTTAGCTCGGGAAGAACCATCAATGTACTCTTCCCATATCATGAACCATGTAATAACAGCTCTTCCTAATGAAAGGACCATGCATATTTCCATCAGGCTGTCTAATGGAACACAAATCATTGAAACCACCACCCTTGTCGACTGTGGAGCAACCAGAAACTTCATTGATGTTGGTCTCCTATGCCTCCTTGAGTTACCCCTAGAGAAACTTCCTAAACCCATCATCACCAATAACATTGATGGAACTGCTAATGCCAAAGGAACCATCTGATGGAAGGCTCACACCGATATTCTGTTCAAAGAGAGAATGGAGAAACTAAAACTCATGGTTCTCAGCCTCCGACGCAGACAAATCATCCTAGGGATGCCCTGGCTGAAGAAATGGAACCCTGCCATCGACTGGAAGAGAAACACAATGACCTTACCCGAAAGCCCCCTTGCAACAGAAACTGCCTCAGTACCTCAATGATACCTTGTATGATGGCTAGGCATTAACACCAATACCAAGATCAACAAACACCTCAGGAAACGCGAGCTGTGGAAGGAGAATGAGTCCATTAATAAGATTACCATCTCCACCCAGATTGCCCAACAAAGCATACCCTCAGAAACTCCCATGCCTGACTGGTGTACTGACTTCTCAGATGTATTCTCAAAACAAACCCATGCCAAATTACCACCTCATCGCCATTACAACCACACCATCGACCTTCAACCGACACTCACCCCCCGTATTGCCAAAATCTATCCACTTAACCCAGCCGAGCTGCAAACCTGTAAAGAGTTTGTGGACGAACACCTGAAGATGGGACAGATCATAACCTCCAAATCTCCCCAGGCTTCCCCATTCTTTTTCATACCCAAAAAAGATGGTTCCCTACACCCTTTCCAGGACTACTGGTATCTTAATTCCCACACCATCCAGAATGCGTACCTTCTGCCACTCATCCCCGAACTCATCGATAACATAAAGGATGCCACCCTCTTCACAAAATTTGACATCAGGTGGGGATATAACAACATCCACATTCGTGAAGAAAACCAATGGAAAGCCGCCTTTATCACCCCCTTGGGACTTTTTGAACCAACAGTAATGTTCTTTGGATTTTGCAATGCACCATCTACATTCCAAGCCTTTATGAACCACATCTTCACTGATATGATAGTGGAAAAATGGCTGACAATTTATATGGACAACATTGGCATCCACACCAAAGATGACCTTGCCCTCCACCATGAACGGACTCACCGTGTTCTTCTACATCTAAGAGAACATGGACTTTCCCTCAAGATCTCCAAATGCATCTTCAATGCCCCATGAATGGAGTTCTTAGGAATGATTATTGGTCAAGGAAAGGTTGAGATGGACCCAAAGAAACTGGATGCTATCAGATCCTGGAGACCCCCTACTTCTGTCAAAGCCATACGTTCCTTCACAGGATTTGCCAACTTCTACTGAAAATTCATACCGAACTTCTCGAACATCATTGCCCCCCTCAATCTCCTCACCTGAAAGAACGAACCCTGGATTTGGACGAGACTACAACAAAACGCCTTTGACATGCTCAAACAAATATTCTCCTCGGCCCCAGTCCTCCTGATCCCTGATGTCACCCATCCCTTCACTGTTATGACCAATGCCTCCCTCCTCACTGCTGGAGCTGTACTCATGCAGACTGATGACAATGGAGACCATCACCCCTGTGCCTACTTCTCCAAAACCTTCACACTGGCCAAACAAAACTATGATATCTATGACTGTGAACTCCTGGCTGTCATTTTGGCTCTAGATGAATGGCGACAATACCTTCGAGGCACCACCCATCCAGTTACTATCATCACTGATCACAAAAACCTATCTTACATAAAAGATCCCAGAAAACTATCCCCTCGACAAGCTTGTTGGTCCTTGTTTTTACAGGACTTCGATATCCGCTGGCAGATCACACCTGGGACATGGATGGCACCCACTGATGCCCTTTCTCGAAAAGACCTCATTGACATGGCTGATGACAATGTTGATGTCGCCATTGTCCTGGATCCAGTGGTCATCCAAGCTCTTGATCTCTCCCTCGCACACCATATCACATCCTCTTCCTCTTCCGACCCTCTTGTTTTGAAAGCAATCCAAGCCATGCAGGATGGCTCCCCTCTATTCCCTTGTTCTGCCCTCACTGATTGGACCTTTGAGGACAGCCGCCTCTACTTTAAGGGATGGATGTATGTGCCACCGGTGGCTCGCCACTCCCTCATTTGCTCTTTGCATGAATCCTCCACCTCCGGACATGCAGGGCGTTTCCGCACCAAGGCCATCATCGAATGTGACTTCTGGTGGCCTGGCTTGTCCTCCTTTGTCAATGCCTTTGTCTCTGGCTGTGCCACATGTCAGCAGAACAAAGTAAACCATCATCCCACATGCCCCCCCTTGTCTCCCATCCCTTCTTCCTCATCCCTTCCATTCTGGCAGCTCTCCGTCGACCTCATCACTGATCTTCCCCCACCTGCCAGCCATGATTCCTTGATGGTTGTGGTTGACCACGGCCTTACAAAGGGGGTAATTCTTGCTCCCTGCTCCAAAAACACCAATGCTGCCAGCATTGCCCAACTTTTTCTTTCCCATGTCTTTAAATGCTTCAGTCTCCATGATTCCCTTATCTCTGACAGAGGTCCGCAATTCACTTCTGCATTTGCTCGGGAACTTGCACGATTACTCCACTATGATGTCCGCCTTTTGACCACCTATCATCCCCAAACTGATGGGCAAACCGAATGAGCCAACCAAGAAATTGAAACTTATCTCCGGATCTTCTGCGCCAACAACCCCCAGAAATGGACGGAACTCCTCACCACAGCTGAATTCCACCACAACTCCATTCCTCACAGTTCCACAAAAGTCTCCCCCTTCTCTCTCATGCTGGGATTCGAACCCCATTCCTACCCTTTGCTCGGAAAAACATTTCTCCCAGCCCTGGAAAACCACCTCTCTTCCTTAGAAGAAGCTCAAAAGGAAGCCCTTGCAGCACACAACTCTGCCTGATGGATCATGACCGAGTGCTCCTCTTGGAGATTCACTCCATGGAAAGTTGGAGATAAAGTGTGGTTAGAAGCTACTCATCTCCGCCTTCACTATTCATCCAAGAAACTTGCTCCTAAATGTCACAGTCCATTTGAAATTACCCAAGTATTATCCCCCCTTACTTATCATCTACGCCTACCGCCCACATGGAAAATTCATGATGTCTTCCACACCACCCTTCTTTCCCCTTATCAAGAAACTGACACACATGGACCTAACTTCTCCCAACCTCCTCCCAACATGATTGATGCTGAAGAAGAGTACAAAATTGATCAGATCGTAGCTCACTGTGACAACAGCAAAAACCGCCGGTACCTGACCGCATGGAAAGGCTATTCATCATCAGAAAACACCTGGGACCTCGAGTCCAATCTCTGACATGCTCCGCTTCTACTTAAAGCATATAAGAAACTACGAAACCTACAGTAAACTCCCAGTAAATGATCCACGACCTCATCTTTCTCAATTCCCCAGAATATGTCTTTCCTATCGTCATCTCTCTCCTCCTCCTCTCTGTCTTCGCCCAACAACTCCCCAATTCATACCAGGCCTGTGCAGCCTACCTGTCTACCCATCTTCTACACACACATTCTCTATGCCGCTATCCTCACAAATCCCGTCCTCATGCGTGAAATTGAAGAAATACCCCTCTTCATTGAGGACACCTTATCTCAGGAACTCGTACACCTTTTTTATGATACCACCATGGCCCAGAACTACCACTTCCTCTCCGCCCCCTCAGACCTACCTGCTGAATATGGCATTCCTTTGAGACTCACACTTGCCTGCATCCCTGAACATACCTTGTCTCTTCTTCACCTTCATGGTTTTCATACCTTTGTAACTCGTATTTCCTCCACTCTCATTTACCCCACCTTTCGTCATATCTTTTTCACTATGTCCATGGGAGAAAGAGACCATTACATCATCCAAGCTGAATTACTTCACCCTCAACCTGACTCTCCCCCTTTGATGATCCCTCCTCTGTCCTCCTCTGTGAACTCCTCCATCACTGAACTCTGCGCCTGGATTTCCTCTCCTCCTCTCTTGGAAACATCAGAAATCCCTACGGCAGTCGAATCCACTATCTCTTCTGATGGAATTGACATAGACACCAGAACACTTATCTGGTCCTACAACATCACACTCCCCTTGGACCAACACATTCTCAGTTCCCCCAATCGTGTCCTTCCAGATGTCATTCCTCATCAACCTGCCAATCCCCTCACTGAGTGTTTTCGTTGCCACAATCTGGGTCACTACAGAGAGAACTATCCCTCCTACCACTGCCCATACTGTCACGTCTCTGTGCCTGGGCACTCTCAACAGCTATGTCTGTCCACCCAGTGTGGTTTTTGCCAGAATTGGGGACACTCCAACCGATTCTGCCCTAGCAGACATTGTAACGGTTGCAATACTGTCGGACACATGCTTGCTGATTGTCCAGTTGAAAACCTTACCCCAGAACAGGCAACATCCATCTTCACAGGAGGACAGGTTTAACCACAGAATTATCTCTTTACTCCGACAGGGGTCTATACATATTGAGCCAGGGTCTCAATTGTATGACAGGGATAATGTTACAATTCTCTTCCTGGGTAGCGCTCTTTTTCTCATCTCTTCTTTTCATGCCATATCTCCTTTCCTGGGGTCCCTTTCTTATGCTTACCATTACTATCTTCTTATCCTGGGACCCCTCACATTCACCATCTGTGCCCTCTAACCCCTATGCCATTCCTAGCATTATTGCCAGACAGGGGATACTCTTTGCTTATCGCTTCTTAGTCATGGACAATTACTCCTCCAGCCAATTCTCTCGTATCGGTTGCATACTCCTCTTATTCATTCTCTTTTCCATGATGTTCCATGATGTTCTGTTCTTACTCAGCGGAACATTCTACCTCGTTCCACCATGTTCTTTTGCTTACTCAGCAGATCTCTTCTGGAGTATATAAGTCCATGTACTTGTACTTGTTCTGTACTCTTGATCTGTGCAATACACATGTCACATCTCTTCTGTCTTGAGTCAGTTGCTCCAAGGCCTAACCTGCCTTCGCCCTCAGTCCACCTTGTCGCACCAGAGCTCGCCAGGGTCTTGATTATCTCTACAAGTCTATGTCCTACTTTGAAGGACTCTTTGCTCTTTTACCTCTGCTTGTCTCTACAAGTCTATGTCCTACTTTGAAGGACTCTTTGCTCTCTTTCCTCGACTGTCAGTGATGCTTGTGTAACACCAATGACCTACTACTTAACATTGAGGATATATTCAGATTATGTCATACATCTTGGTGTCAGTAAGTGTGTCAACAGTTGCACAATGCAAAGTACACTTGACACATTTCAGTATTCAGCAGTCTTAATTTTCTGGCTTTCAAATGGGTTTTGCTCATTCTCTTTTTGGCAATGTGGATTAGTTACCAAGTCTCCACTGGCAAAGTGCCAGTGGTGTCCCTGGCCTCAACCAACAGCATGGCAACTTGGCACAGCTTTCCTGAAGTGATCATGCTTCTCCAAGCCACTGCATTGGCAGACTCATGGCCATACTAAATTATCTGCCACCAGGGCCACTCATTTCCTTCAAGATTTATGTAATGCTTTATGCAGAGTTATCCACAGGATCACCAAAAATAGAATAAGCAAAATCCATTTGAAAGCTAGAAAATCAAGACTGCTGAATGTTGAAATGAGTTGTGTGTTATTCATTGCACATACCATTGACAAACATGGAAGTTGATCAAAGGGCAGTAAGCTGATGCTACTGTTGCATTCTGAAGTGACCAAGCAAGCTATCCACTAAAGGACTGCCTTACTAGTCTTAGCTGGAAGCTATAGAGAATGGTAATGCTTGCCACTATCCACTAAAGGGCTGCAGACAAGATAAAGGAGTTAAGAGTGAAAAGGATCAAGTCTATTTTGCTTGGGACACTTGCCACACTGGCTTGCAGGGGAAAGATCAAGAGAACTTGACTGAAGTTCTCTGACAGCAACTTTGGCCCTTATATACTACTACAATGTTTGTACATGTGTACACTAGATCTATGATTGTAGCTCAGAGCAACTATTGCTATTGGGTCAGCAAAGCAGAGAGATAAGAGGTCTTATACATATATAATGAACTGGACAGTGAGAGGGTTCAACTACCCATGCTGGAGATCTTAGCACAGACTTGACAATTGTGGGCATTGTCATTCCCTACAATAGCAATTGATAAGATTCTGGTTGCCAATCAGCAAACATAGACATGCTCACAGACAGTTCAGGAAATACCAAGCTGACTTTTGGGCCATGGACTATGTTCACAAAGTATGCAGCCCCTTTTAGAACTGCTGTGCTCTCTCTCAATTACCATGGAGTTGAAGAGAGGTCAATACTATTATCTTGATAGTGAATTCAAGTAAACTCTGATCAGTGCAACCAGGTTGTTCACTTGAACCACCCCCCACTGGGGCAACAAAGACTATCTATTTTCTCTGGCCAAGTTCTTTGACTCCAATTTGGTTCAGGGCAGATTGCTAGATGTAGGGCCAGGACAATCTTCTGGCACCTCCTCAAGTGTTTTGTCAGGTTGTCAGACTTGTGTTGGTTACAGTGTACCCAATACAACTGCTATACACAGCTTACAATGTCCTCCCACTTCCCTGGAAACTTGTTACCATATAGCACTGCCTAGATCAAATTTATTCCCAGCAGGAGACTCAGAGGGTGAGATGGCAAGATGAATTATGACCTGATGAAATGGACTGATCACAACATGTATTATGCAACCAAAGCAATTTGTTTTTCCAGAGGTAAAGTGACCTCACATAATTGACTTGTTGTGTTCTCCTATGCCTATGAGAACATGGACTATCCCTTAAAATCTCCAAATGCACCTTTTGATGCTCCATGCATGGAATTTCTAGGAATGATTATCAGCCAAGGAAAAGTTGAGATGGATTCCAAGAAACTGGATGCTATTTGATTCTGAAACCCTTCCACTTTCATCAAAGCAATACAATCCTTCACTGGCTTTGTACTGAAAGTTCATTCCCAACTTCTCCAACATCATTGCTCCCCTCAATTCCTCCATCCAAAAGAATGAATCTTGGGCTTGGACCTGACTCCAGCAAAATGCCTTTAAAACTCTCAAACAGATCTTCTTCTCAGCCTCCATCCTTCAGATCTCTAATGTCTCATACCCCTTTACTGTAATGACCAATGCATCTCTTCTTGCCACTGGCACAGTACTTATCCCACCTGACACTAATGGTGACCTCCATTCCTGTGCATACTTCTCTAAAACATTTGCTTCCACTGAACAAAATTTGAGAACTCCTTGCAGTCATTATTGCTCTGGATGAATGGCATCAGTACCTTTAAGGAACCTCTCACCCTGTCACCATTATCACTGACCACAAAAACCTCTCCTATATTAAAGACCCTTGTAAATTATCTTGCCAACAAGCTTGGTGGTTACTGTTTTTACAGGACTTTGATATTTGTTGGCAAGTTACCCTGGGCACCTAGATGGCACCAGCCAATGTTCTCTCTTGCAAGGACCTTATTGACACCACTGAGGATAATTCTGATGCCACTATTGTCCCAGACCCCATAGTTATTCTGCCAGTACCTAACTACATGAAAAGGCTATTCCTTGTTGCAAAATACCTGGGAACATGAATCCAATCTTCAACATGCTCCACTCATACTGAAAGCTTATAAGAAGTTATAGGGTCTTCAATAGAGGATTAATTTCTCTAGACATGATGTCTCTACATGAAGCCTCCCTCAATAGATGCCCTTTGATCTCTTTTCCTTGACTTTGCCAAATATGTCTTTCCTCTCATCATCTCTCTTCTCCTCCTTGCTTTCTTTGCCTGGTAACTTCCCAACTTGTACCAGGTCTGTTCAACCTACTTGTCTGCCCATCTCCTATGCATGCATACTCTACACCACCATCCTTGCAAATCCCATTCTTATGTATAAAATTGAAGAAATGCCTCCATTTATTGAAGATACTATCTTTCAAGAACTAGTTCATGAAACAACCAATAAAGCAAGTCAATTGCCTTAGGCTTTCCACTAGACAGCATAAACCACTAATGAAGGGATGAGTTGAACGAGTCTGCTTTAGAGGTGAAACTCCAAGAGAATCAGATTGGGGATGCCAGTCGATTCCCTGGCCTTTATATACTATCATACTGTATGTACATGTTTGTATTAGATCTACCGATACTATCTAAGGCAGGCATAATGGAGATTAAAGGCATGATGCAACCGTATGGTGGTGGCAGAATGGAAGAGGAGCATAGAACATGTGTGATGCACATGTGTGTGTGGCAGCATAGCCATGCACAGCACAGAAATGAACTATCAGGAATAAAGTTAGGTTTAATAAAACAAGGTTTACCATGAGGTAAACGCGTGTTTGTGAAATGGTGAATGGCGTGAGATAAGTGAGTTCTCGTAGAGAATCTCCTCATGGTTCAAAGTCTGAAATGATTAGATAAGATAAGATGAAAAGAGAAAAATTGACTAAGTCTGTTAAATGTGTAGTCCCTGAGGTGGGACCATAACAGTTCATCTCTTCCACAACATCACTATGGTGCAGAACTATCATTTTCTTTCTGCCCCCTTGGATTTGCTTGCCAAGTATGGTGTTCCTTTATAACTTATTCTTACTCATATTCCTGAACAAGTCTTATCCCTCCTGCATTTTCATGGTTTCCACACATTCATAGCTTGTATGTCTCCCTCTCTCATTTATCCCACCTTCCATTATATCTTCTTCACTATGTCCATGAGAGAAAGAGACTGTTAAATTACCCAGTCAGGACTACTTGATCCACACCCTCATTTCCCACCATGAATAATTCCTCCTCCCTCTTCTACTGTTGACACCTCTGTCATCAAACTCAGTGCATGAATCTCCTCTTCCTCCATTTCTGAAGTGTCTGAAACTCCCACCACAGTCAAACCTGCTATCTCCACTACTGGAATTGATGAAGCTGCTTGAGAAATTGTATAATCATATGATATTACTCTTCCCTCTGGTCAACACATTCTGAGCTCTCCTGCCTATGTCCTTCCTAACATCATCTTCTGCCAACCAGCTAATCCCCTCACTGAGTATTTTCACTGCCACAATCTGGGCCACTATCAAGAGGACTGTCCCACCTACTGCTGCCCACACTGTCACCTCTCCATGCCAGGGCTTAATGTCTATATTTGTCCATCCAGTGTAACCTTTGCCAGGACTGGGGACACTTCAATCAATTCTGCCCTAGTATCAGTTGCAATACCTTTGGACATGTGCTTGATGATTGTCTGGTTGAGAACCTTATCTGGAACAGGCTATATCCATCTTTACAGGAGGACAGATTTAATCAAGGAATTATTACCTTACTATGACAGGAGTCAGTACATATTGAGCCTTGGTCTCAATTATATGAAGGGAGTAATATTATGGTTTTGTTCCATGGGTCATCTCTCATTCTTATTTCTGCTGAGCACACTTTGACTCATATCCTAGGATTCATCTTGTATGGCTACTATTATTATCTCTTAATCCTAGAATTACTTAGATTCACCATATGCATGCTCTGATCTCTTCCACCCCTACTGTTACACTTGGCTTGGGTAGGGACAAGCATAGACCTAGTGAGGTCAAAGGTTTGAGTTACACAGTACTTCTGGTAACTGGGACTTGCACAAGGACTCCTTGGCAAGGTCAAGGTTTCAGAGGAAAGAGCTGAGAGCCCCTCTAAGTGAGACAGAGACTTATAGAGTTTGAGAGATCAATGAAGAGGAGGTGTATTCCTAGGTAGGTTAAGCTAAGGGATACATCAGATACATCAAGGGTTTATATAGCAGGGCCTTGAGTCCATGAGGTAATCAAGAGGACAAAATAGAAAGGAGTAGAACATCATGGAAAGTGTTTGTAATACAGGTAAAAGAATATGATGGAAGGTCATAGAATAATAGATGAGTAAGCAAGAGAAAATGATAGAAGGTCAAGGAAACTATAAAGTAAGCAAAGATGAGTCAGGCAGGACCCAAACAGCAAGACTTATAAAGGGAAGAACTAGGCCTGGAGTAAAGTAAAAGAAAGAAAAGAAAGAAATTGTAACATCTACACTATTCCTTCTTACTACCAGACAGTAGTTATTTTCATATTTGCTTTGTCATGGACTATTACTCCTCTAGCCAATTCTCTCACATCAGTTACATGTTCCAGATTACTTATCTTGCTCTATTAACTTCCATGACCTTTGCTTTCTATTACTTAGCATTTCTTCTACTACATTCTGTTACCTTCTTCTTGATTACTCAGTGAGTCCTCTTCAGGTGTATGGGGGTCTTGCTCCAGAAACTATTTCTTACTCTTGATCTGCACAATCTAGTATCATTCTTCATTCTCATCTTGAGTCACCTACACCAAGGCCT
This sequence comes from Boletus rubescentipes, assembly GCA_038092775.1. Lineage (NCBI taxonomy): Eukaryota > Fungi > Basidiomycota > Agaricomycetes > Boletales > Boletaceae > Boletus > Boletus rubescentipes. The sequence goes on from JBBPRA010000753.1 coordinate 13,949, forward strand.
AATCAACCTTTGCCCATTGTACCTTTGTTGCACCAGAGCTTGCCAAGCTCTTGATTGCTTCTATAAGTCCATATTCTACTTCAAAGGACTCTTTGCTCATTACTTTGAACACCAACAATGCTTCACATAATAGCTATCACTGAATTGTAGGAGTTGAGAGCTTGGTATTTTAGGTTATAAGGACCTCATATTTATACACCCAGAGGATTATTTGTACAAGTGGATGAAACTATCAGTAAAGCATGAAAGAGTTCCAGGAAAGAG